>JAJGRW010001240.1:0-111078 GCA_025461045.1 Carex parvula | reverse complement strand
AATATAGATTGATAACAGCTAGGAACCAAAGAGAAAACAATTTAACCTAAGATATACATGGTTTTGAAAGATTTTTATATCTTCAAAGGGAAGTGCATAAACGGGTTGAAATTGGATTCCCGCCAACGGAGGTTTTGGAAAATGGGGTGGCCCGCCCAAGTCCAGCCCAACATTAGACTTCCCTTTCATTCTCTAATTCAATTCATTTCTCCGACAAATAAACCCTACGTCGCACAAATATTCCCGGAGAAGATTTGGCGACGAAAAGTAACGCTCTGATCGGAAACCCTTGCGAGCTCTGATTGAAAGAGGAGAAGAGTTCAATCGACTGTAATTTCCGCGGGCTGAACTCGCGTCGCCAAATCGCACGGGGAAGGTAGGTATTTGGCGCGATTTCAGTTCGAGACGTGAAAGTTATCTTCTGTCCCTTCATTGTCGCGCCTTTGCTCCGACAAGGTAATGAAGTTCTTGCTCTCTTTGTTTCGTTTGTTACCCGTATATTTTTTAGATTTTAGGTTTGTTGAGCTGAACAGATCAAACCCTAATTACTAATTTGAAGGGCAAGTTTGGTAAATTAGAACAGAAATTTGGATTACAGATGATATTTCCCGATCAATAAAATTCAATTCTGAATCAATATTTTTCATCTCTCCTCCAATGGTTTTTATTCTGATCAGATAGCAAACCCTACCTGGTAAAAGAGAGAGAGAGACGATGAAGAGGGCGTCGAATATGGTGAAGCCATCTGGAGACGAAAAGCGGATACGATTTGAGGATGCTATTGGTAGGAACTGGTTTGATGCGCTGAGCGATGACCTCATAATCTCCATACTAAGCAAAATCAGCGCCTCTGCCAAGTCTCCCTCTGACCTAACCGGAATCATGTCAAGGTGTGATATTTATCCTCTTTTATTTCCTCCTACTGATCTAATTTACTCTTTTCTCATTTTACTGTTCGAGAATTTCCCGGATGACTTAGGGCCTGTTCGGTGTAGGGAAATTTTATGGCAATTGAAGGTTTTGGGAATGGGGGTTTTCAGTCTTCACATCATTTTGTTGATTCCTGAATGAAAAGAACTCATGGAAAATTTAAGAAGATAGGTGTTCGTTAGAACATGGGAAAAGAGAAACTTTCACTACAATCAATTCTAATTCCTCCTCATGACAAAGATTAAATCACATGCAACAATTACCAGTGAATGTTGCACAGCTCAAGCCAAAGATTAAAGAGTTAACTATAAGTATGCCTAAAAGTTCAAATGAAACTGATTTTGATTTCTAATTCAACCAATGCACAAAAACCATACCTCAAATTGGATAAGGGATAACTGTCGGACATTTAAACCAAAAAAGGAATGCTTAACAATCTGCAAAATTAACTCAAAAAAAACAATCAGCAAATGAAGTTAAAAAGAACTGATCAATAATGCAAAATTATTGAAAGTTTTGCCTTTTCAATTTTAAAAGATAAAGAACTTCCTTTATTTAATATTGGTTCTTTTTTCTATTCCCAGCTGCAAGAGGATGAAAATATTGGGGATGGATTTAGTAGTTTTAAAGAATGCATCTTGTTATGCAATTTCCATCCCTGCCCGGTCTTGGTGTGACCGGGCTCACCAGTTTCTAAGCTATTGCAATGATCTCGGAAATACAGAAGCCTCATATATATTGGGAATGGTACCTGCAACTGTGACCCCTTTAAATTTTTTGAACTTTCCTGTTGGTTGATTAGATTATAGCTACCAAATCACGGTCATCTATAAAATTGCAGACATGATATTCCAACGTTTGGTGGTTTTGAGAACTCAATTTAGGCATGAACATTAGTTGGGCCAGGTGGGGACGGAAGGAGAGGGTTCAAAATTGGTACCATGCTGGTAATTTTTCAGTGAGTATATGTACACACCTTTATGAAAGGTAAAAGGCTACAAATACATACCATACTTAGTTTTAGTCATTCTTCAACCAAATTCAGTTTAGTCCAATACAAGGAAACTTAACAGTAATTTTAATTTATTTTTTTGTGATATAAATAACAACGTTTTACCATTGTAAAATCAGATTGAGTTCTATTGCTTGGGGCACTATGGTCGTGGGGCTGATCTCTTGGCACGAGCTGCAGAAGCATCCCATCCCGAGGCGCTCTATTCTCTTGCAGTGATTCAATTCCTAGGAAGCGGCGACATCAATGGACCCCACTACCACCACTACTTTGACAATCCAGCATCACTTTGTGCCAAGTCGTCCATGTTCGGTCACGCAGATGCCGTAATTGAAATCGGCCACTGCCTCTGGAGGTGTGCCAATATGCCTCACGGCCCTCACCCGCCTGACTGGGTTCAAAGCCTGTTGGTTGATGAAGACGACAAGATTGAAGAGAAGAATGGGATGGAATTGGATGAACACCTTGGTAGGCAAACACACCCAGCGAATTTATTCCTAGTTGAGTGGTGGCGATTATCTGACGTGAAGAGCAAGAGGGAATCAGACGGTCCAAAACTCTGCTCACGTCTATGTGGCAGGAGGGAGACAAGGAGCAACGAGTTCTACAGGTGCCGTTGCAACAATGAGTTTTACTGCTCCCATGCCTGCCAGGATGTGCACTGGGATACTCAACACCATGCCACGTGCCATCTCAACAATGAATAATTTGCAAATGTTCATCTGTTATTGCTGATTAAAACATTTATTAATGTAATGATGTGAGATGATTAAACTTAACATTATTTGTAGCATTTATGGTAAACATGCAGCTGCTTTTTTTAACAAACAAGTTTTCTGGCATGTACCATGGGTTTTTCTTCTAATTATTGCATTCTGGTAAGTAGTGGTAAAATAAGATCTGCTTTGCATATGTTCAGTAAAATTTATTAGTTTTATGTCAATCTTGGCACAATTTTGGCGTCAAATTCATTTTAATTAGTACCTAATGTATGATGTTACTTTTGCAACCTTTTTGGCACTTACATGCTGAAATTTTGGAACCTTTTAACAATATATTTTGATGTATTGTTGTTTCTTTGAGTTTGTTTGTGTTGGAATGCAAAGCCATTTTAATATTTGCCCCTGAAAATGTGCAGCTGTTTTTAAGTTGAATTATGACAAACATAGGGGCTAGTTTGAGAAATAACTCTATCATTGTAGAGTTCTGCAGCCGCTCAAAATAAGAATGGCTTCCACCAAAACAATGACCAAATTTATTTGGCATTCAATATGAGTATATGACAAAGCGCATAAATCGGAACAGGTGTAATGTCATGTTATTTTTAATTTACTTATCGTGGAAAGTAAAAACAGTGAAGCTAATCTATCATCGCCTTTTGCAATGGTCATGAGTTTCACAGAATTTTAAAGATCCTGTGAACAGGAGAGAGAATACAACAGTTCTACCTTACAATTCCTGTGAAAATAGCATTGGACCAGTACTGGTATACAGTATACACTTAACTCAGCTAAGTAGGGGTGATTAATGAGTGAGCATGAGCGAGTTGGGGTATGCTCATGCTCGGGTCATTAGCTTAATGAGCGAGTTGTTAATGAGCATGTTGATAATGAGCGAGTTGCCGAGTTGTTTAAAATACATCATTCAAAAACTAATTTTTATTTATAGAATTTAACAAATTGTTATAATTCAACATAATTTAACATTACATAATTTAACAAAAAGTTGTCCATAAGCAAATTTAACAAAATCAAACAACTATCTTTTTGTCGTTCTCACAGCCCTACATGTCACATACTCAAAGCTATCTCCTTGTCACATACCTACAAATTTGCATTATCAAAACAATAATAAAAATGTAGAATTTAGAAATATACAAATTCAGAACTGTACAAATCCAGAACGGTGTATTAATGATCAAATTTTGGGTTATATTTTGAGACTAGTGTATTGATGAGTATGGCCCGAAACCAAAGAAAATTAAGGAATAGTGCATTGAATGGGAATTGTAATTCTGCTTGTTTTAGGAAAATTTGCAAATTCTTAATATTATTTTTCTGGATATACTAACAGCTATTAGAGAAGTGGATTAGATGTGGCAGGATTTATGTAACTCAGTTCTTAATGAGCGAGTTGAGGTATGATCATGAAGTTAATGAGCGAGTTGTTAATAAGCATTTAACGAGTGAGTTATGAGCGAGTTACGAGTTATGAGCAATTTACTCACATCTATAGTTAAGGTTACCTCTGAATATTTATTTACTTTGTAGTATGATCCTCAGCAATTTTGTCAATATTGAATAGTATTTTTTATTATGCTAAAGTGATTATTAATATTGGTAGCGAAAAAGTAGGTGTTGCTGCAAGATGGAATTTTGTGCACATATAAACCCCAAAATCTGCTGCTAAATATTTCTTTTTCAATATGCTTTTCTCTACCAATCCAAGTCATTTTATAAGTTTGGTGGAGAAACAAAATGGTTTTTCTGCAATATTGTAATATATATGTTTTAAAAAATTCACTTGTATTGTTGAAAAATAAAGAACTTGGCAAGATCATGAATGGGTTGGCTTGTTCAAAAAAAAAAAAACTTGTACGTGATTCATCGTTTTCTCATCTCGAAAGAGAACGAACCTTACACATTTGAAGAGTGAAGCCTATATGAATTTTAAATAAAAAAATAAACAAATAAATCTTACACGAGACGAGAAATAGATACAATTTTGTAGGCAATCATTAACACCGCTCTAATTTAAATAGGTACAGCGAATTTTTAAATTGAATAATTATTTTAGTACCCGCGCTACAGTACCCGCACTGTACCCGTACTTCCATAACTGTAAGGTTGCGGTCCCCACAACTACCGATCTAACTAACAATGTTATCGGACCTTCCATTTTGAATTTCAAATGTTCCTTTCTCTCCGTTTTTTTTTCCTTTTTCGAAGACTTCGGCGATTTTGAGGCTATTTTAGGACGATTTTGAGGCGATTTTGAGGCGATTTGGAGGTGATTTTTGAGGCAATTTCGAAACTGGAAGCGATTTCGTGCGGTTCTCACAAGTTTAATCGGTAATTTTGAAATGTGATCAGCTAGATTAATATTGTTTCTTTTTTATTTTGTTTTTGTTCTGGTGAATTAATAATGATATATCGTTTCGTTTCTATTTCATATACACAATCGTGTTTCAGTGTTGCTGGATTTTGAGATGTTTGTGACAATTTGATTTGCGAAGATGATGTAATTGTCTATTATGTGTTCAGATATAAATACTTGGTAGTTCAGATATAAATACTTGATGTGTTCAGATATAAATACTTGGTAGTTTAGATATATATACTTGATGTGTTCAGAAATAAATACTTGATGTGTTCAGATATAAATACTTGATAGTTCAGATATAAATACTTGATGTGTTCAGATATAAATACTTGGTAGTTTAGATATAAATACTTGATGTGTTCAGAAATAAATACTTGATGTGTTCAGATATAAATACTTGGTAGTTCAGATATAAATACTTGATGTGTTCAGATATATATTCTTGATCTGTTCAGATATAAATACTTGATCTGCTCAGATACAAAATTCATTTTAATAAAGTGGTAGTTACAATTTAAAGTTAAAAAAAATAATAACACCCAATTATTAAAAGGAAATAACGTTATATGGTTAAAATTATTTATTTGAAAAAAAATATATAATAAACTTCCGATGAGCTGATTATTATATATGAATTCATATAAACTATAGAGAATACTAACATATTATAATTAGTGCAACATAGATACATATTGCCTTTTGTACACATGCAATCCCATGTGATCTATAATAATATATACTCCTCAAGATCCAATACAATGTTTATATAAAAGTTATGTCCTTACCACTTAGTAACTATGTGATCAAGGTTTGGCCCAATTTTCGTAAAGTTGGGCTCATGTTGCCAAAACTCTTGGTTATGATCTAGTTTGGACCAAAATTTCATACAAACTAGTTATATTAGATCCAACATATAAAAAAAAAGAGTGCCCATGTGATCCATGACATGATGTGTCTTGGTTAAAGGTCTCCAACATTTTAACTCAAATATTTTTTTAAGATTCTTATTCATCCAACGTAATATAGATATAAATACTTTAGTTCGTCGGTATAAATACCACACCCTTATAGTTTTAAATACTTTGTTTCGTAAGTATAAATACCACAAGAATAGAGATATAAATATTACCCACACATAAGCTAAGTCAATATTTTTTTGTCAATATTTTTTGTTGACAATTTTAGTGGTCCCCACATGCCATTTGAGTGGTCCCCAAATGCGGGTACGAAGCGAGAATTTTTCAAAAAAAGGTGCAGGTACATTTATTTTAGGAAATCATATATCATATATGTAGTTCATTGTATAGATATAAATATTTGTCTTGTATAAATATAAATACTTCACAATATTACTATTAATACTTGTAAAACAAAATTACAGTTTTAGAAACGGTTGCGGTCTCCACAAGCAGTTATAGCAGTTTAGGTGCGGGTACAATGCGAATACTCAACTGCGGGTACTCATATCAGCTTCCTTTTAAATTTGATGGAGCTGTAAATGCTTACCGTACAGAGTCTGCATCCTCTGCATTAACGCATCTAATACACCGTTTAAGTTGAGCTCCGAACTGTCCGATAAGAAGAATTAATGTACAGGATCCCTTTACGATTGGTGCTAATATGTAACTAAAGGTCCAGATCTAAACGCAACTCACGCCTGTAATGTACAGGATCCCTAAAAGATTCGTGCTAATATGCAACTAAAAGTCCAGATCTATACTCAAACGGCGCGTTAGTACAGAGGCTATTAATCCATATTTTATTGAAGGTTACTAATTTTTTGGAGTACATTTTTCCTACTGGTCTGGACCTGCGGTCCTCCTAAATATTGTCGACAAACCACTCTTTGTACTAAAAATTGACAAATTATTGGATTTAATCTTCAATTCGAATTCATAAAACAAAGTTATAGTGCTGCTAAAGTTCGTAAATCATCTAGAAAGGAACATGGAAAAATAACGAGGCAACAATACATCATGAACTGATAAATCGCAAAAATAGAAGCTTATTACACCTACGTTGTGAAATTACACCTTTCAGTGCACCTAAATAGCCTTCCCAAAACAGAAAAACAATCTCAGCATTAAGTTCTACACGTTTCCCAACAAAAACAACAAAACAAACAGTACCAAATAGAAATGCTAAAGGCAACCTTTTTTTTTTAACCCAACAGCTAACACCTAGATGAATGAAGCATGACAAATTTGGTTAGACAAAATGTTGGAAAAAAAAAATTGGAACTAAAAATGTGAAAATAAAAGAATTTAAGAATTCGTCAGTGTTTATTTTGCTTTCTTCGCGAAGCAACCTCAGCTGCCCAAGCCTTCCCTACATCTGTCTGAAATTTTCCTGAAGATAACAAATAGACAAACAAATCACTCTGCTTTCAAATTAAGGATTACAGGTAACAGAAGAATTTCTGTGTTACATTCAGTGTTTTTTCTTATGATGCTTCAAACTTTATATTAAGACTCAAATGCTGATGTATAGAAATGCCGTACCTGCTGTTGATTGGAAAAATTCTTCCAGGTCATGCCCTTGCTCTGGGAAAAAAGATCATAACATATATGTTCAATAAAGTTGATTTGCAGAACCCATGTGCTCCACATTTTAATTTAAAGATCCTGGATTCCCAATTTAATGCTGAACACAGAAATAATTGTTCCGGCAGGAACTAAAGAACAACACGGATTGATGAAAATATCAGTAAAGCTAAGTAAAGGGTGGTTACCATTTTCATATTCCAGCGCTTGAAGAATCATCTCGACCTGGAAATTCATCTTAAGTTCAGATTAAATCCAAAAAATTCATAAAATATAGATGACACTATTGATATATTATCATTCCCAGATTCGAATATCACCTATTCATAAATAAGTAACTCTTATAGGTCAAATAACCGTGATGACGATTGCAAAGATTTCACCAACTATAATTAAATTTTAGAGATGTTTAAAAAAAACTGCCATGCTCTGCTGGTATCTACTTTCACAACCTATGCTGCCAAAAGGTATCAAGTCTTATAGTTCTTCTCAAGTACCAAGTCTTACATTTTTCAGTACCTTGTTTTGTTTGCTTTAATTGCAGATGAAGGCAAAATCACTAAAACTTTTGGGGGCACAATTGCTCAACATAAGGTCAACTGAGGAAATTCTAGTAAAATTGTGGTAGAGATGCTGAACTGTGAGTCTTATTGAGGCTTACTTGTGCTCAACTTTAAGTACCAAACTTTCAGATTACCAGTTCTAATTAAAATTCTGACAAAGATTCTAGTAGGTGCCTGACAATTTCAGAATGAAAAAAATAACTGATTGAACCAACGAAGAAAAAACATACCTTATCAAAATCCTTGACAATCTTAGCTTCAGGAGAAGAATTATCTTCGTATTCCATCCATAGCTCGTGTATTTCTTTGGCTACAAGAGAATTTGAATGAATTAACAGAAACCTTCAGTGATACAAATTATTACCAAATTATTAATACAAGAAATAATAATTACGGAAACATTCAATAGATAATTATATGCGACAACATCATTGAAATGTCACGGTATTTGCAAAGCAAGCTTTTCATTGGATTTAAAAACCTTGCTGCATGTTCTATAGCATCCTCTCTGTGCCATTCAATTTTTCCTTTTCCTACTCATCATGCACCTATAAGGCTATAACTAGGTTTAGCTAACACTGACCATTTCAGACATTTGTATATTATATAATATACCTCTAGAAGGTTCACCGAGCAATGTACACATATGGTCAAGTGCTTCTCTCTCCATGCGGCTTTTTTCCAATTTGGGAACACCGTCAGCAGGAGTGATGTCACCCACTATGGCTGCATTTATTAAATTATATGCATCTCGAATTATAAGATTTAGCAAAAGAGTGCAACCCATGACCAATTGCGAACAATGGGCATCACACAAATCAATACTTCAACTGAATTTCAGCTGTATGTGACAACCAGTCTGAGTTATAGTCTCTATACATGTGGAATTTAGAGCCCAATTAGCTGTATGTAAATCAACTAATCAACCATTTAAACTAAGCATCGGCTTAGCTCTTCCTTTTTTTTTTTATGAAAGCTTTCTCAGGTTTACACAAATTGGCCTCAAATACCTAATTAACACCACTAAAGTAAAAAAAAATGCGCAAAAATAGGACCGACCTTCAGCAATGTCATGCACCAAAGCCATCTTGATGCACCTAACCACACATGAAACAATCAAAAGATAAGAAAATCAGAAGTTTCGCAAGTATAAATAAATCAATCAGAAGTGACAAAGATTTCCCTTGGAAAAGAAGTAAAAACAAAGGAAAAAATAAAACCTGTCACGGTCGATTCCAGGAATGTCAGGAGCTACAAGAGCCATGATACCCATGCGGTACATGTGGTCAGCAATTGATTCTGGTCCCTTCACACCTCTTCTAATCCAACCTGTTCTTTTCGTCGTCTGTATGAGATCAATATCATGTGCTAGAGAAGATCAAAACAGGTCCTTCAATTATTCTACTCAGTACCAAAATACACCAAGATTCGGTAATGATATATTTTTTTTTTCATTTATATATTCTGGATCGTGCTCCATTTCTCAGTAAAATTACTAAGTCCTATACTTTCTAGAGAATGTATGCTTCAAGCTTCATATCATACCTAATATATCCTATAGTTGCTCTGGAATATTTTCGATAGTTTCTCTCATTTTCTCATTCGACGACCGAACTTTATCAGGAACTATTCAATCAACAACTAATACACTGCTACTCAAGAGACAACGAAGGGAGAGAGAGAGAGAGAGAGAGAGAGAGAGAGACCTTGAGGCGGTGGCAGAGAGTGAGAAAATCGATGGCGGAGGCGGCGGTAGAGGCGGTAGAGGCGGAGGAAGAGGCAGACTGGGAAGAAGACATCCTGACCGTTATCGTGCGAATCTGGTGAGGGATTCGACGGTGGGGATTGGAGGAGGAGATAAAAGGTGGGAGCGAAGAGAATGAGCGATGGGATTTGGTGCACAGAGTAGTGAGCGCTTGGCTCCCAGTCATTTTGCCCAATGAATGCCACTGCGTCTCTTTCTTTCTCTGGGTGTATATCCCGAGAAATTAGTTCTTTAATCAATACACGTGTCGTTATTTCAAAGATCAGTCCACTTGAACCAGGAATTCTCCAGGCCGAGTCGGTGCAAGAACAAAATGGTCAATATTGTAAGAGCAGCTAATGGGCTGGGCTTTGATCAGAAAGTTCTCCAACCTTGTGGGAAACCAAGAGGTTCACCCAGTAAAGCCCAAATGTCCAGTTTTGATTATTTGTCAATGAATTTTCTTGGGATGCACTCATTGTTTGCTTTATTTGCGAATCAAGAAATGCGCTTCATTTACTCTCCATCGTCAACGTGGGATGCACTCATTGTATGCTTTATTTGCGAGCTAAGAGATGCTCTCTATTAACTATCTCCATTGTCAACTTTAGTCTCCGATCTCGATGAAGCCAGCTTCGTAACGGATCCATATCCTAGACGGTACCGTAAAAGATTCCCTTTTACAGTTAGCTATTTACGGTTGAGATTAACTCTCAGCCGGTTTGGGATTCGGGCTGACTGAGGGGGCAGTATTATTGGGCTTTGAGATTCGTGCCAAGTTTAAAAGAACGGTCGAGATCAAGTAATTGTAAAAGATTCCCTTTTACGGTACCGTCGGTGATATGAATTCGCTTCGTAACTGGGGCGTACTATTTTAATGCTCAAAATATTATACTGAGAGTCGAAGTGGGATTTTTTTTTTTTTTTTTCAAATCTCAAGTTTGTCCTCAAATAATTTCTTATTTGACTCCAACAAATTGTGTTCTCTCTAAGTGAGTATAAATATATTGTTGTAGTAAAGAAAATAATTTTTTTCAACAATCTTTGATTTTTTATGGGTTTTTGTTAGAAAATAAGTTACATAATTCCTGTAAAAGTGATCGCTTTGAATGGATTCTTACAATTGTTTATGGTCCTCTCACAGCTTCAGCTAGACGAGGATTTGTAATAATTAAGTAGTTAAGTAAAATATATTTGAGGATTGTTGATTTCTAGAGCATCCGTTTTGAACAGATTAAATCGTATGGAACAGATTAAACCGAAACAAGACAGAGAGTTCTAGTTTGGTTCTGTCCAGAACAAATGACATCCGTATGGAACGCTTATCAAGTTTTGTGAGATAAATTGTATTAATCGTCTTGAACGGACATAAACGTGTAGAACGATTAATATCAATTTAAATTAAATTGCGGAAACTCTAATATCAATATTCGTACACTCCGTTGTAACAGATCACTTCCATTAGATATCTGGCAAATATGAATTAAAAATTTGCAGATGGTATAATTAAAAAGTTCGGTGTAAACTATTTATACTTGCAACGGAAAAAGTTGCAGATGTCTTTGTGTCGAATTCATCGCTCAAATAAATGAAATAGTGATAGAGAGAATAGAGCTCCTCAGTAATCAATTTATCAGCTAGTCAAGGGTTCTTCTTACAAATCTTCCCACTGTACCTACATATAAGCCAAAAAGGTAAACGCAACCAGTTCCACCATTTCCACACCGAGATCTCTCTCTTCCTCAATGGGCTCTCTCGATTCAGGTATTAACCCCTAAACCATAAACCCCGTCTCTCTCACTCTCGCTCTGTCTGACTTCCCCTGACACCTCGCAGATTTCTCGACAGGAACATTCCTCTCTGACAAATCAGGAAAGATTTTCGTGGCGGGGCATCTCGGTCTGGTGGGGTCGGCCGTGCACCGCCGCCTAGCCTCCCTTGGCTTCACTGACATCGTCGTCAAATCTCGAGCTGAGCTGGACCTGACACGTCAGGCTGCCGTCGAAGAGTTTTTTTCCTCTGAGCGGCCCCGCTATGTCATTGTCGCTGCCGCAAAGGTCTGTGCTTAACTGTTAAAATTAGAACCAGCGTACAGCTTATTCGAATTAGATTGAAATTAATCATTTGGTACATGTAGTAGCTGAGCTGGCTGGATCACCAAAATTTTCCAATTTTTCATTAATGAACTTGAGCTAATGGATGTTTACAAAAACCATACATTATTCAAGAAGTAATCCCTTAAAAAAATTGGTTGCTTATGTACTATTTGAAAGTTTTATGCTCGGAAAAAGTAGGACAACTTGGTTTTGACCAGACCTAGTGTAATGTGCTATTATTAGAAAATGCTATACACCTCCAATCAATAACCAACTTGGTTTTGACCAGACCTAGTGTAATGTTTATTAAAAAATGCTATACACCTCCAATTAAAGGTTATTGATCATTTCATTGTCATTTCTGTTCAATCTGTTTCAAAGGTTGGAGGCATCCATGCAAACTCTACATATCCAGCCGATTTCATTGCATGCAACCTCCAAATTCAAACGAACATTATTGATGCAGCTCTAAAATGTGGCTCTGTGAAAAAGCTTCTCTTCCTAGGCTCCTCATGCATCTACCCGAAGATGGCCCCACAACCAATTCCCGAGGAGGCACTCCTCACAGGCCCACTTGAGCCCACCAATGAATGGTAATGCTCCACTCAGACCCACTCAAGCCCACCAATGAACACTGAGGTTTGCTATTGACTATGCAAAATGAAAAGGTGGCAAAACCATGAAAAGCTACAACCAAGCAAAAGGATAAACATTGTTATACTGAAACTCAGCACTGAAAGTATACCAGGCAACTGAGGCAAGAATATTTTGCTGAATAACAGATATCTACAGTGGGTTGAAATCGTGGCTTCCTGATGGTCTTATGATATTTTTAGTTTGGTACGGAAAATAATCCGGGATGAATAAAGATCCATTTTGGTTGGAGTCTGTTTTTATCTGTGGACCTGTGGTGTATGACCTTTTGGATTCAATTTTATGATTTTTCTTATAGTAGCTTTGCTCAAGTGTCATAAAGTATTCTTTGAGTTTGCCAAAGGATTACAGTTGGAATTAGTCGTAATCCTTGGAAAGGCTCAATTGATAAATAATGAGTTGTGTGGAATTAATTACATCAAGTACTTGAGATGATTTATTTTTCCAGTAGTAATTGACCTATTTGGACCAGCAGTTATTTTTTTTTTTTTTTATTGTTTAGCTTTCTTTCGCAATATGCCACCTAACAAATGGGGGCCTGGAATAGGAAAAATATGTTTTTAAGAGAAGTTTTCAGACTCCAATGAGCACTACAAAATATTAACACTACCCTTTATGATTCCAGGTATGCAGTGGCCAAAATTGCAGGTATCAAAATGTGCCAGGCATACCGGCTCCAGCATGGGTTTGATGCTATCTCAGCCATGCCGACAAACCTTTACGGACCAAGGGATAACTTCCACCCTGAGAACTCACATGTGCTGCCAGCACTTATCAGACGGTTTCATGAGGCAAAGGTGAATGGTGCAAAGGAGGTGGTGGTGTGGGGCACCGGCTCACCTCTAAGGGAGTTTCTCCATGTGGATGACCTTGCCGATGCTTGTGTGTTCTTGATGGACAGGTATATGTCTCTATATTGAGTGCTATTATTTTATTGGGATGCATAATAATGTACCAAATTATTTTATTTTGTTGGAGGTAGCTATACAAACAAAACCCTAAGAGAGATCAAAGCCCTCCAAAATAGTAAGATCATTCAAATACCAATTATGCATGAGTCTTATTGATTGTTTTGCTCGGTTAATATTGTAAAATTATTATAAAAAAATTACATTTTGTATTGTAAAATTAATGTATTAAATTGTAAAATTAATATTGCTCGGTTAGTTATTGTATTGTAAATTACATTTTGTCAGTATGCACAGTACTACATCTTTTTATGTATGTCGTTGTTTCTTTAATGAAACAGGTAGCTGTTCCTACTTTTAAAAATAAAAATAAAAAACAGTACTACATCTTTTGGGATAACATTGTGTATTGATCTAATCAGATGATTTGTTGGCTACATGTCATATTTTCTTATGTTTTGTGGGGTGTCTGTGAAATTTATTGCCTTGCGTGTGCAAGACTGATGTTTGACAATTAGCAAGATGCATGGTAAAACACTAGGTCTGGTCCCCTGTTGAGCATATGATCACTCCATGTAGATTTTAAAATATAACCCAAAATTCATAATTTATTTTGATCAACTTGTGGGATTTTACAGTTACTCTGGGCTAGAGCATGTTAATGTGGGGAGTGGCATTGAGGTGACAATAAAGGAGCTAGCGGAGTTGGTCAAGGAAGTGGTCGGTTTCCAAGGAGAGCTTGTTTGGGACAAAACCAAGCCCGATGGAACCCCTCGCAAATTAATGGACAGCTCCAGGCTCGCTTCCATGGGCTGGACCCCAAAAGTTCCACTAAGAGACGGGCTCGTTGAAACATACAAGTGGTACGTTGAGAATGTGGTCAAACAGTAATGATAGAACCGGAGATGGTGTGTTGTTATGAATTTTGATCCTTCAAGGGGTATTTTGGGCATTTTGGAGCTTCCCTCCTGGTGGATTATTCTTCTTGTACTTTTCATCTATACTTCTTGCGGTATTTATCGATTATCTTCTCTTTTTGTAGTCGGAATAAAGTTATCTAAGTCAAAGCATTTACAAATGAATTTAACTGGATTTGGAAGTTTGGAGAAGTGATTTGGAATTATATAAAATTTGTAAGGATCAAAATAATAAATGATTGGTGCTCTAAAGACTTTGTTTACATATTCATTTCTTCGTGTGTTGAATTATTCTTGTTTTCATTTACTTGTTTATGTAAACTATGCACGGGTTGCTATATTGCATGTATCGTGACAGTTTAACGGAAAAGTCTGAAATGATGGGTGCAATTCAGAATAAATCCTAAGGTCTAAGGGGACGTTTGGATGAGAGTTAGAATAGTTAAAATAGCGAAATTTTAGAATAGTAAATGAGAATAGAGAAAAAATAGTGATTTTCATATTAGTGTGAAAATGATGTTATTCGGATCAGTAAAAATGTTGTTTGGATTGTATATGTGGAATAGTGAATAGTTATAACTATTAAAAAATAGTGTTAACAAGGTACTAATTAAGAGGAAAGATAGGCAAGTGAGATCTCAAATGAATTGTCATGGCGTGGAGATAACGGAAAGTGGTATCAAATTTGTCATTCAGGACTGTGTTGGCGGAAATAAAAAAATGAAGTATTTTTTTCTCTCAGTTCACATTTCCGAATAGTAGTTATTCCAACATTTACAAGGAATAGAAAATAACAGCTATTCTAGCTATTCCGAATAACAAAAATGTTGTTTTGATGCACATTGTTATTCTGAATAGCTTCTATTCTAAAATAGCATATATTATTGTGTCATCCAAATATAACCTAACAGGGTAGCACTACTCTAAGTCTATAAAAATGTGATACAATAAACAAAAGGGGATTTGCTAATAATCGTAACAATTTTTTCTTGTACATAGTTGTTTGAAATTTTTTACAGCAATTATTATTCAAGTCATTGCACTATTTATATTTAATTATGAAATATTCAGTGTTGCAATCGTTACTCTTCACGAGTACATCTACACCAGCCGAGCTATAAGTTTGGTTCAAATTGTCCCGAATATAGTTTGCACTTTCCACAAATCAAACGGAGAACTTCTTAATATTTTATTGATCTTGGCGAGCCAATTATTCTTTGTGTAAGCGAGCAAAATATTTTCCAAAAAAAAGTCTCAGCATTAATAGTAATCAGTCTGCCTTTATCTCCAAATCAAACAGAAATTTGAATAAAATCAGATACCAGTTCACCAACAATTTGGGGCTTTAAAAGGCCCAAAAGTACAGAGCAAAATATCGCCTAAGAGAAGAAGCAAATTTTTCCACAGGCTTGATAAAATACCAGGCCGAAACATTTAGGCAATATAACTTCTCAAAAATCTGTCTCACTGATGAGATATGTTAAGGCTTTTACAGATATTGTGATTGTGCTGTAATATCTCAGGGTCGTTGTAAATAATTTTTTTATCAATGAAAACAGAACCTGATTCGTACTGGAAAGATCGAAAACGTGAGCAGCTTATCATAGAAAATCTAGACCAGCCGAAAAATACTTTGAAATTACGTGAAAGTTACGGTTTAGTTGTATATATTTAGCATACTAAATACTAAATAGTAGTCGCGCTAGTTTAAAACTTTTAAATTAATTCTACCATGACACCCCCTTATAATTCCTTGTACAGTCAGATTGTAAATGCAATACGAAAATACAAGATCGTTCAATCAATTTTTTTTGTCAGACAAAGCCCGTTACATTCATACCATTACCCTTACATCTCATACCAGAATCCTTACATCTATACCAGTATCATGTATTCTCTTTCCAGATCTAAAATCTTTGAAAAAAATTATAAAATTCTATGATCCTAATTAAAGCACCTGCATGACTGCATCAAAATTGAAACATTGAAAAAGTGTAGCACATATATGACCAGCCTTGAATTCTTCCTTTTTTCGCCAAGTTATCAGCCTTCAAAGGGGCCATTGAGATAATCAGACCTCAGGCCTACAGGACCCGCAAACCAGCAGATTCTAGAGAAATGGCAGAGATGGGTCATGTGTAGAACATCCTCCTCGGACAGGGCACATATAGCACAGATGGGGTCCATCACCGGAAATCGATGTCTCACTATCTTCCCTAGAGGTATGGCTTTATGCAATGGAGCTCGATGCCGGTGTGGATGTCTTGGGCCCCACTCTTTCTTCCTCCGTCGAGGAGTTAAGTGTCGGATAGCGGTGGAGAGGAGCGGAAGTACTCGGTGGAAGCGATGCAAGTTTGATCTCAGACATTAGCGCCACATGGGTGGGAGGAAAGGATCTCACAGCGTCCAATAGACTCCATAAAAAACGAGCTTGAAGGAATTTTTCTCACAACAGCTCCATGAGACAGGATTTTTATTTATTTTTAATGAGGATAAAATGGGTAATTAATTATTTTAAAATAAATTTTAATAGAAAAGTTAATAAATTGGTTAAATTTGTGTGTTTTTGAAATTTAGAAGGGTAAATATGATATTATGAATTTTAGAGGGGGGAATATGTAATTTTGAGGTTTTTGAGGGGTATACATGAAATTCACCCATATAAAAATGGAAATTTACAGGGTTCTGTTTGAAATTTTACAAATTTTCATTGTCAGGTCTTTTACCAGAATTCATGAATAATAGATTAGATGCATTTACTGTTGAAGTATATTTTGTTTTCTTTGATTTTAGAGTAAAGATAATAAATAGGTTATATATAACTAAAACTTGATTCTCACAAACTCTGATTATGCATAATCTTCAGTTCGTAGCTTAATTTAATTGTTCTTCATGATCAGTAAAATATCTTTTCTGATTTTTTGAAGAAAGATAATATTAACAGGAAATCAGAAAACGTTTTCTACTGGGACTCTGACAGCCAGGGACTTGGTGTATGCAGGGTATAACGATGAACAGAACTTGGTGCATGATGAATAATCAAGTAGAAGTAACTGCGTAGAAGATTTCTGAATCCTAAGCAGCGCCAAGGCCAACCAACGTTGATGCCGTACTTCGAGTTTAGGTACAAACAAATGACATTCATATCAATAGTGTCAACACTAGAATCAACAGAGTGAAGCACTTGCGAACTAATTAACCAAACAACAACACAAGATGGTAGCATAACTAGCACATTAGAAAAACCCTATTAAGCACAGGATAAAAAATCTGATTTAGAATCCTGCCTTAGTCCTACCGTCCAAGCAACTTTGTTTGTCACAAGCTTTCAGAAAACTAAAAATAAATTGCAACAATGAGATAAATGCATGATCATGTTTCAAACAGAATCTGTACATAATGCATTATCTGAACTTACACTATTTCATTACAAGACAGTGTGTTCTCATGCTGTGTTAGCTATAAACAAAGTATTTTTCATGCTTTCTCATGATATACAACCAAGGCTTTTTTTCATGTTTTCTCATGATCTAACTAAGTTCACACTTCAATTTCACAAGATCCTGAGAGAAACTGACACATGCATGCCACAGCATCTAACCATCAACCTATATGTAACACCAGTACATGTAACAGAAACTTAGCACAAAGTACCAACTGTGTCCAAAATCAAGCATCCAAGCAAACCCAAAGAGCTTATTTTGCCACCAGTAAGTACTTTATTATAGAGCTTATTTTGATGTGTATTGTGTGTTTGTGTGTGTGTGTGTTTTTTTTTATCTTCTTCAAAATATATTAAGTGCATTTCAATTATGATCTTACGTCACTAAAATGATCTTCTCAAAAGTCAAAATATCATAATTCATTTTTAATGTAAAATCAGCCCTCAATACACTAGTACCCAAAATTCAGCAACTTAATATCAGAGTACTAATTAACTCGACCATCCCCTACCAATTAATAACATGAATATTACCATATTGACGAAGAGGAAAACCCTTTTTCTTCTTCACATCAGTTTTACTGAGAAGACATCAAATTAAACATACTACTCTGACACATCAAGCCAGAACACTTCCTGACTTGGTAATGAAAGAATGGACCAGAAATCGATTTTTAGACATATACACTGATCTAAGACTCAAAGAAGCAAAAATGTGAAAAGAAAACAAAACTGACAACAATGATTGCAACCTTTACTTTGCCCAGAACCGATTTAATAAAAATATACCCAGCCCAAATTCAATTAGAAAAGAGGTCAATCCGACCTATTTAAACTGTAAATTTGTAGGTTAGTCCCCCTGACAAGGGGTAATTACGTATTTACAAGTCAAACCCTGGAGCTTAAGGAAATTTCAAACTAATCTTGGCAGACTGAGTATTGTACCAGTACGCATCCAGTTGCTGGTACAGGTGAGGTTTACACAAAAAATATTCATCCCAAGTTTGGTATAAAGGTAGCTACATATGCCATTATCGAAATGGGATTTTTTTTAAAAACCATAAATAAAATAATTAAATTTACCAAAACGACATGATTACCCGAAGATTTACAAAAACCATCAATACTGAGATGCCAATTCGGTCCGAACGAATTTTTTTTCTCCGGACCGAATTGGCATTTCGGTCTGGCTGTTTTTTCGCTGTTTTCACGGGTTGCGGCACAGAAAATCACAGAAAATAAAAAAAAAAGGCCAGACCGAACTGGCAATTCGGTCCAGAGGTTTTTTTTAGCCTGGACCGAATTGCCATTTCGGTCCAGGTATTTTTTTTTTTTTTTTTTTTTTTTTTTTAGACGAGCAAAATAAAGAAATCAAAATTTGAATTATTTTTAAATTTATTTGATAGATTACTTATTTTGACATATTTGAGTTACAACAATTATTTTTTTCATTTTCAAAGTCCAAATCGTTCAACAAGATCTCCACAATAAAATGTGCTTGCAGATCAAATTTTACATTTTTTTGAATTTTTTTTACTATTTATTAACTATTTTACAAAAAATAGTCATATTCAGACCATTAAATTTTGTACTCATCTTAATAAATAGTAAAAAATTCAAAAAAATGTAAAATTTGATCTGCAATCACATTTTATTTAGATAATCATGTTGAACGGTTTGGATCGACGATTTGGACTTTGAAAATGAAAAAAATGATTGTTGTAACTTTGTTGTAACTCAAATTTGTTGTAACTTGATCCCCCCTCATACTAAAATACGCTAAATTACTTGAAATTATGTTGAATTACACTATAATAGTTAAATTACACTAAATTACATTACATTACGCTAAAATACGATAAATTACGCTAAATTACATATAAATAGGGACGATATCTTCACTAAAAAGGCGAAAAACGACAGCGAAACTTCAAACGGTCATAAAATGACGCTCGAGTGTCCGATTTCAGCAAATGACCACTTTTCGGAAAGCTTGCGAAAATGCGCATGCGTCTGTGTCGGCTATGCCGGATTCTGAAATTCAGAATCGCCAAAAAACAAAGGGAAGAGCCTCAAAACTTGAGTTGAAGTTTCTGATTAAGATTTTTATTTTTATTATTCAATCCAAGTAGCTCAGTAAATTAGTTACATAATGAACTTGCAGATTACCAATTTTTACTATTTTTGGAATTTTTTTACTATTTTTTATGATTCATGAAAGATGACACATAATCGGTCTACTTTTACATAATTTACCGTATTTCAACATAATTAACGAAGTTATTGTAATTTAGTGTAATTCAATATAATTTATTGTAATATAGTGTAATTCAACATAATTCAACATAATTTATTGTAATATAGTGTAATTCAACTTAATTTCAAGTAATTTAGTGTGTTTTAGTATAAATATGCTAATTATAAATCAAAAGAAGTAATCTAACAAAAAATTTAAATTTTCAGTATTAGATTTCTTTATTTTGTTCTTCTTAGTATTTCTAAAAAAAAAAAAAAAAAAAAAAAAAAAAAAAAAAAACTGGACCGAATTGCCAATTCGGTCCGGAGAAAAAAAAATCCTTCGGACCGAATTGGCAATTCGGTCCAGGCCTGTTCGGTCCAAAGAGGGCCACACGATCGGCCACAAGCTTTAATATTGATTTGTTGTGAAAAAGAGGGGGACCGAAATGCCAATTCGGTCCGGAGAAAAAAAATTCGTTCGGACCGAATTGGCATCTCGGTATTGATGGTTTTTGTAAATCTTCGGGTAATCATGTCGTTTTGGTAAATTTAATTATTTTATTTATGGTTTTTAAAAAAAATCCGATTAAGGAGGTGTAAAGTCTTTCTTATCAAATATAAAAATCCATCTTGGAGCAAAGCATGAAAGTATTTACAACCAAGGCTTTTTTTTTCATGTTTTCTCATGATCTACAACTAAGTTCACAAGATCCAGAGAGAGACGAACACATGCATGCCACAGCAACTAACCATCAACCTATATCGAACACCAGTACAAGTAACAGAAACTTAGCACAAAGTACCAACTGTGTCCAATATCAAGCATCCAAGCAAACCCAAAGAGCTTATTTTGCCACCAGCAAGTACCTTATTATAGAGCTAATTTTGATGTGTATTGTGCGTGTGTTTTTTTTTTTTGTCTTCTTCAAAATATATTAATTGCATTTCAATTACGATCTTACGTCACTAAAATAAACTTCTCAAAAGTCAAAACATCATAATATTATTAATGTAAAATCAGTGCTCAATATAATAGCACCCAAAATTCAGCAACTTAATATCAGAGTACTAATTAACCCAACCATCCCCTACCAACTAATAATATGAATATTGACATATTGGCCAGAAAACAAAGGAAAACAAGAAGGAGAGGAAAACCCTTTCTCTTCTTCACATCAGTTTAAGTTACTGAGAAGACATCAAACTAAACATACAACTCTGACACATCAAGCCAGAACACTTCCTGACTTTGTGGCGCGGCAATCGGGACACCTGTCGGTCTCCAATTCGCACGCCAAGCAGAGGCAGAGATGATTGCATGGGAGCACCACCAGGCAAGCCTCTTCATCACGGCAACGACTGCACACGGTTGTCGGGTGCCAGGTTTCAGGGCCACACGTAATCTCATCCCAATTGCCGAATGCCTCTCCAACAGCCCCTGCAGCTGGGGCATGCCTCCTTGGCTCATCCTCGTCAAGCAAGAGTTGGAGCTCTTCAATCAATCTCTGGTGCAGCTTTGCTCTTGTCTTGGCTCTCTTTAGTTCGTCAAGTAGCTGTTTTTCGCTCTCTCGAAGCTCATCTAGCTCCTCATCCTTCATATCACACTTAAACTTGTAATATTCAGTGTCTGCCTTTGCTTCTTCTACTTTTTGCTTTTCGCTCTGTCGAAGCTCATCTAGCTCCTCATCCTTCATATCACACTTAAACTTGTAATATTCAGTGTCTGCCTTTGCTTCTTCTACTTTTTTATTTTCGCTCTGTCGAAGCTCATCTAGCTCCTCATCCTTCATAGCACACTTAAACTTGTAAAATTCAGCGTCTGCCTTTGCTTCTTCTACTTTTTGCTTTTCGCTCCATCGAAGCTCATCTAGCTCCTCCTCCTTGATTTCACACCTAAACTTGTAAAATTCAGCTTCAGCCTTTGCTTCTTCTAGTTTTTGCTTTAGGTCTGACTCCGTCTCCAGACAACTCAGCTGAAGAGCATATTACGGAGATATTAGTATTTACTATTTAGTAAGGCTGTAATTAAGGAAACAGTTAATGTTGTTTACCCAATTTTATAATAAATTAATACAGGGCTACATATACAATTTGTTCAACCAGGGTGTATAGAAAAATTATCTTTTTCTTTAGCAATTTGAACTCGCAAAAGAGAGGAGGAACAAAATCTGAAACCTTTTTGTCATTATTAAAAATAAGAAAATCCAAGAAATTCATAAGTTCAAATTTCCTATTTACTGCAATCCATTTTCAGAAAGATTATGCAAAGACAGGGAAAATCAAGGATCGTGGGTTTCTATTCGGAAGAGAGGAAAAAAAATTGGTGCTAATCTCCGACTAACGCCAATTATTAATTAAAAAAACCAATTTCTCCACTGCTATTATCTCCATAAAATATATCTCGAATGTCAATTCTGATTTGGCAAGTACGAATCAAGTTTTTATTTTCCATCGGAAAAAAAATTTAGAAAACAAAAAAATAGAACAGACGAAACCGTTTTTCAAAAAAGTAATCTTCTTAAAATCTTACAAATTCAATTATTAATCCAAATTACTTACATGTTCCTTCGCTTTGATTCTGCTCCTCTTTCCATCTGGAATGTCGATGAAAATCCCAATTCTCTTGACCATGTTTTTCTAAAAAAAACTGTCTGGGTTTTCGGAAGAATAGAGAGAAGGAGAACTCGAGAGAATCAGAGAAGAGAAAGAAGTTCAAGGGGATGATAAAAATAAGGTTTCTAAAAATGGAAGTAGCGCTTCTAAAATTGGAGAATTAATAAAAAATATTTTGGGAAAGGCTTAAAGGGAAATTAGTATTTAACTGAGTTGAACTCAAATTTTGAGTTTAGATCCGAACCGTACAATCAGCTTTAGCACGAAATATTAAAGGACACATGTGCATTCCATTTTGGGCCAGCTTGGCCCGGGTTCTGATCAGACGCTCCAGATCTAAAATCAAATTTTGAGTTACTTATCGCATATGACAGGTTTCGGTAATATTTAATTTTTGTAATATTCAATGGGCTCTCTCGAGTGACGAGTGAGTACGGGTGTGTACGGTACGCGTCGGCATTTTCATACCGTATCCGTATTCCGTTTTTACGGGTCAGATAAACGGATAAAAAAATGTCATTAACATTTTAATTTGTATTTTTAATAAAATATATTTTAAAACAAAAAAGAATAAAAAAAATAATAATGAAGACAACTAATTTGTATTATGAAAATTTAATAAAATATAAAATTTTATTGTATCATATATCATTTTCACACAAATATATATCTATATATATAATTTTAGTTTTAAAATTTATTTTATATAATAACAATAAAGATAACGAAAAAAATTATTATGCTTATTCACAACCGATAACCGATAAGCTAACGAAAAGAACAAAATTCTATTCTTATCCGTGTTTTAAACAGACGGCTGCGTTAACACTCTTTTGAGTTAATGCAGACGATGCGGACTCGGTATTAAGGAACGCTATCCTCTGCGGAGTTTAAAAACTCCACACCTGCGGTTCTTTTTATCTTAGTCCGTTAGTGGTCCGTTAATCTGGTCCGTTCGTTTTGCTCCGCAGCTGCGGAGTTTTATAGAACTCCGCAGAGGATACGGGTCCGTATTAACCCCTAAACCATAAACCCCGTCTCTCGCTCTCGCTCTCGCTCTGTCTGACTTCCCCTGACACCTTGTAGATTTCTTGACGGGACATTCCTCTCTGACAAATCAGGGAAGGTTTCGTTGTGGGGCATCCCGATCTGGTGGGTTCGGCCGTGCACCGCCGCCTAGCCTCCCTTGGCTTCACTGACACCGTTGTCAAATCTCGAGCAGAGCTGGACCTGATACGTCAGGCTGCTGTCGAAGAGTTACTTTCCTCTGAGCGGCCCCGCTATGTCATTGTCGCTGCCGCAAAGGTCTGTGCTTAACTGTTAAAATTAGAACCAGAGTACAGCTTATTTGAATAAGATTGAAATGAATAATTTGGTACATGTAATAGCTGAGCCGGCCGGATAACCAAATTTTTTTAATTCGATTGAAATGAATCATTTGGATAACCAAAATTTTACAATTTTTCATTAATGAGCTTGAGCTAATGGATGTTAGAAAAAACATTATTCAAGAAGTAATCCCTAAAAAAAAAATTGGTTGTTTATGCAATAATTGAAAGTTTGTATGCTCGGAAAAAGTAGGACAACTTGGTTTTGACCAGACCTAGTGTAATGTGCTGTTATTAAAAAGTCCTATACACCTCCAATCAATAACCAACTTGGTTTTGACCAGACCTAGTGTAATGTTTATTAAAAAAATGCTATACACCTCCAATTAAAGGTTATTGATCATTTTATTGTCATTTCTGTTCAATCTGTTTCAAAGGTTGGAGGCATCCATGCAAACTCTACATATCCAGCCGATTTCATGGCTTGCAACCTCCAAATTCAAATGAATGGTAATGCTCCACTAAGAATCTCAGACCCACTCAAGCCCACCAATGAACACCGAGATTTGCTATTGACTGTGCAAAATGGAAAATTCGCAAAACCCTGAAAAGTTACAACCAACCAAAAGACATTATTATACTGAAACTCAGCCACTGAAAATATACCAGGCAACTGAAGCAAGAATATTTTGCTGAATCACAGATATCTACAGTGGGTTGAAAGCGTGGCTTTCTGATGGTCTTGTGATATTTTTATTTTGGTATGGAAAATAATCTGGGAGAATAAAGATCCATTTGGTTGGAGTCTGTTTTTCTCTGCAGTGTATGACTTTTTGGATTCAATTTTATGATTTATTTATAATAGCTTTTTCTCAGGTATCATAAAGTATTCTTTGAGTTTGCCAAAGGATTACGGTTGGAATTAGTCCTAATCCTTGGAAAGACTCAATTGATAAATAATGAGTTGTGTGGAATTAATTACATCAAGTACTTGAGATGATTTATTATTCCAGTAGTAATTGAGCCTATTTGGACCAGCAGTTAAATTTGTATATTGTTTTGCTTTCTTTCGCAATATGCCACCTAACAAATGGGGGCTCGGAATAGGAAAATATGTTGTAAGAGAAGTTTTCCGACTCCAATTATTAACACCACCCTTTATGATTCCAGGTATGCAGTGGCCAAAATTGCAGGTATCAAAATGTTCTAGGCATACCGGCTCCAGCATGGGCTCGATGCTATCTCAGCCATGCCGACAAACCTTTACGGACCAAGGGATAACTTCCACCCTGAGAACTCACATGTGCTGCCAGCACTTATCAGACGGTTTCACGAGGCAAAGGTGAATGGTGCGAAGGAGGTGGTGGTGTGGGGCACCAGCTCACCTCTAAGGGAATTTCTCTATGTGGACGACCTCGCCGTTGCTTGTGTGTTCTTGATGGACAGGTATATGTCTCTATATTTAGTGCTATTATTTTACTGGTATGCATGGTAATGTTACCGGATTGTTTTATGTTGTAGGAGGTATACAAACAAAGAATTTAAAGCCCTCCAAAATAGTGACATCATTCAAGTACCAATTATGCATGAGTCTTATTGATTGTTTTGCCCCTCGGTTAATATTGTATTGTAAAATTACAATTTGTCAGTATGCACAGTATTGCATCTTTTGGGATAACACTGGGAATGGAGGATATAGATCTAATCAGATGATTTGTTGGCTACATGTCCATGAAATTTCTTTCCTTGCATGTGCAAAACTGATGTTTGACAATTAGCAAAATGCATGGTAAACACTAGGTCTGGTCCCCTATTGTGCATATGATCACTCCATGTAGATTTTAAAATATAACCCAAAATTCATAATTTATTTTGATCAACTTGTGGGATTTTACAGTTACTCTGGGCTAGAGCATGTTAATGTGGGGAGTGGCATTGAGGTGACAATAAAGGAGCTAGCGGAGTTGGTCAAGGAGGTGGTCGGTTTCCAAGGAAACCTTGTTTGGGACAAAACCAAGCCTGATGGAAACCCTCGCAAATTAATGGACAGCTCCAGGCTTGCTTCCATGGGCTGGACCCCGAAAGTTCCACTAAGAGACGGACCCATTGAAACATACAAGTGGTACGTTGAGAATGTGGTCAAGCAGTAATGATAGAAGCCGGGATCCCCAGTGTTGTTATGAATTTTGATCCTTAAGGGGTATTTTGGGCATTTCGGAGCTTCCCTCCTGGTGGATTATTCTTTTTGTACTTTTTATCTGTACTTCTTGCGGTATTTATCGATTATTATCTCTTTTTGTAGTTGGAATAAAGTTATCTAAGTCAAAGCATTTACGTATTAATTTAACTGGATATGGATATGGATTTGGAAGCTTGGAAAAGTGATTTGGAGTTGAATAAAACTTGTAAGGACCAAAATAATATATTATTGATACTCTAAAGACCTTTTGTGTAATTTACATAAGTGAGGCTATGGTACTATGCATAATGCGGATTGTCCGTACTACGGATCAATATTTTTATTTTCAAAATTTAACAGTTGATCCGAGCCGTTCAACATGGTCTCCACATGAATATGTACTTGTAAACTAAATTTTACATTTTTTTGAAATTTTTTTACTATTATTTTAGATGGGTAGAAAAATAGTAACTAAATTCTTAAAAATGTAAAATTTTGTTTACAAGTACATATTCATATAGAGACCATGTTGAACGGTTCAGATCAACTGATAGGACTTTCAAACTAAAGATTTGAGTACATAGCGCGGGCCAATATGTGCTATGCATAGTACCATAGCCTCACTCAATTTACGTATTCATTTCTTCTTATGTTGAATTATTCTTATTTTCATTTACTTGTTTATATAAACTAGCACGGCTTGCTAGATTGTATGCATCAATAGTTCAATACTAGTTTAACCGAAATTCTGAACGATGGGTGCAATCCAGGAGAAACCCTAGCAGGGTGGCACTGTTCAAGTCTCTAAAAATGTGACTTGATAAACAAAAAGAGATTTTCTTATAACCGTACATTTTTTTTTCTTGTACAGACTTTCCGATTTTTATAGCAAATATTATTCATGTCATTGCACTATTTATATTTAATTTTATGAAATTTTCAGTGTTTGCAACCATTACTTCACAAGTATATCTACACCAGCCGAGCTATAAGTTTTGTTCAAATTATTCTGAATATAATTTGCACTTTACACATAGTTTAAATTTTGTTCAAATTATTTGGTTAAAAATACTTAATAGTTTATTGATACTTTACACTTGATTGATCAAGGCGAGCAAAACTGTGCAAACAAAATCTTTTCCGAAAAAAGATCCCAGCATTAATTTTAATTAGTAGGCCCTTATCTCCCAATCAAATGGAAATTTAAATAAGTTCAGATACTAGTTCACCAACAAAATGGGCTTTAAAAGCCCAAATTATAGAGCAAAATTATCACATAAGAAAAGAAAGCGCATTTATCGAGAGGCTAATAAATACCACCGGCATTTTTATTAATACACCAAAAAAAAAGAAATTATCAAATCTGCCCTCACCTTAAAATTATTTTTAAAAATGCCCTAACCGCCCCAGGTCCACTACACATAGCTGACCGCCCAGAGGGGGCGCGGTCCACTATTTTATTTTTTTATTTTTTTTTAGAGAGACAATATGAATATTAAGATACTGAATTCTAACGCTAAAAATTCGGATTTTTGTTTAAATATTAGTTAGATTACTTCTTTTAAGCATATTTATACTAAAATACGTTAAATTACTTGGAATTATGTTGAATTACATTAAATTACGCTAAATTACTCTAACTTCGCTAATTATGCTAAAATACGGTAAATTACGCTAAACTACGCAAAATTACGCTAAAGTAGACCGATTATGTGCCATCTTTCATGAATCATAAAAAATAGTAAAAAAAAATTCAAAAATAGTAACAATTGGTAATCTACAAGTTCATTATGTAACTAATTTACTGAGCTACTTAGATTGAATAATAGAAATGAAAATCTTAATCGGGAACTTCAACTCAAGTTTTGAGGCTCTTCATTAGTTTTTTGGCAATTCTTAATTTCGAAATGCGTATATTCGCAAGCTTTCCGAAAAGTGATCATTTGTTGAAATCGGACACTCGAGCACCGTTTTATGACCGTTTGAAGTTTCGTCGTCGTTTTCTGAATTTTTAGCGTTAGAATTCAGCATCTTGATAAAAAAATAGTGGACCGCCCCCCCTCTGGGCGGTTAGCTATGGGTAGTGGACCGCCCCCCATATGGGCAGTCTGCTATGGATTCTGGACCGCCCCAGCAGGGGGCGGTTAGGGCATTTCTAAAAATAATTCTAAGGTGAGGACAGATTTGATAATTTCTTTTTTTGGGGGTTATTAATAAAAATGCCGGTAAATACCAGGCCGAAACATTTAGGCAATATAACTTCTCAAAAATCTGTCGATGGGATAGGTTAGGCTTTACAAATATTGTGATTGTGCCGTAATATTAGAGGGTCGTTGTAAATAATTCTTTTATCAATGAAAATGTGAGATAGCAACTTGCCACCTCACCTTAAAAAAAACTTCTAAAAAATCCAATGAAGCTATCACAAAAAATTATCTCAAAACATCATAATTCATTTTTATGTAAAATCAGTGCTTACTGCAATACATCCAATCCAGCAACTTAATATCACAGTACTAACTAACCCAACCATCCCCTGCCAATTAATAACCTGAAACTTGGCCAGAAAACAAAGAAAACCAAAAGAAAGCATAATACTCTGACACATCAAGCCAGAACCATCCTGACTTTGTCGCGCAACAATCGGGACACCTGTCGGTCTCCATTTGCACGCCAAGCAGAGAGGCAGAGATGGTTGCATGGGAGCACCATCACTCAAGCCTCTTCGTCACGGCAACGAATGCACACGGCTGTCGGGTGCCCGGTTTCAGGGCCACACGTAATCTCATCCCGATTAATTGCCGAATGCTTCTTCAACAACCCCTGCAACCGGGGCATGCCTCCTTGGCTCATCCTCGTCAAGCAAGAGTCGGAGCTCTGCATCAAGTAATTCGGTCAATCTCTGGTACAGCTTTGCTCTTGTCTTGGCTCTCTTTAGTTCGTAAAGTAGCTCTTTTTCACTCTGTCGAAACTCATCTAGCTCCTCCTTGTTGTTGCACTTAAACATGTAAAATTCAGCTTTTGCCTTTGCTTCTTCTAGTATTTGCTTTTTGGTCTGACTCTGTCTCGAGACAACTCAGCTCCAGAGCATATTTCATTATCCGAGTACGGCTAACGCGCTTCCTCTATTATATCAATAATATACTTTCGGTCTTCAAAATCTATCGAATGGGCTTCAACGACAAATCCAAACCGTTCAAACCAATGTTCTTAATGAGAGCTTCGTTTCCATACAAAAAATTTTAATTTTTCGGATTTATTTACCAGTCAAGCGGTCAAAATATGAAGAATTTTGTGCGTATTTTAATGCACTATTTTGCTCATTTCTTTGACAACTTAACTTAATAGTAAATAAATTCAAAACATAAATTTTTTGATATGGAAAGAAAGCTCTTATTAAGACCATTGGTTTGAACGGTTTGGATTTGTCATTTAAAGTCCCATTCGATAGATTTTGGAGGCCGGAAGCATATTGTTGATATGTTAGAGGAAGCATGTTAGCTGTACTCTTCATTATCCATTATCTTAACGGATAACAGTAGAATATGAGTAAGCTAATATTTAATTAATAAGGGTAGAATAATATTAAGTTATATTAAATTGTAGTTGATAAATTACCAGCATGATTTTAAGATCCAATAATTTAGTTATCTTCATTAATTCTTTACTAAAAATACTTAATCTTATGATCTTCAATTTGTCATAAAGAAACAGAACCTGATTCATATTGGAAAGAAAACGTGAGGAGCTTATCATAGAAAATCTAGACCCGCCAAGTAAAATCATAAAGTCTAATTTGGTGCAAACTTATATCCTTGATATTACGTGTCAGTTACGATTTAGTTGTATATATTTAGCATAGTAAATACTGAATAGTAGTCGCGCTAGTTTAAAACTTTAAATTAATTCCACCAATGTCACCCCCTTACAACATGGAATTCGAATCCGTCAAACTCAAATTTGAGTTTGAATTCGGACCGTTCAATCTGCTCTGGCATAAATATTAAAGCGATTCCGTACATTTCACTTCAGAGTTCAGACCAAATTAGTTCGAATTATGATAAGATAGTCTAGAAAAAACATTAAGCCCCAGGATCCAGCCATAAATGAGAATATCGAGCGCTTTTTACCATCCAGCCGTCCATTTATCCAGGTCCAACGGCCTAAAATTTATTATGTTCTTCAGTTGATTGCACGGGTCAAGATGAAAAGCGTGCAAATGTTTGGAACTGTATTCAGGGCCTCAGGGGCGGAAGTACAAGGTAAAGATGGCCAAGTAAACTTCAAGGTTTTTAATTTTTTTTTTTAATAGGTACATAGAAATTTTATTAAAATTGTTATTTTATATGTACTAGTTACCTCTGCGATTATACAAGAAATTTAAAGGACATATGTATAAAAGTAACATATTCCTTCTTTTGCTTTGGTTTCCCAACTTATCAGATCATATGAACAACTGACTTGGAAAGTTGTTAAATATAGATAGTTTTTTTTGTGATATAGAAAGATAAAAAATAAATTAGAAAAATAATATCAGTGCGGTTACCGAAAAAAATAAACATTATTGAAATTTAGAATGCACGGTTAGAGGAAAGAATTTGTTTTTCAATTATATTCTTAGGCCTCAGTTTTTTTAAGAAGGAACTTATAAATTTAAAATAAGGACAAAAAGTAGAAAAACATCCTCTTCTTTCGCTATTGAAAATTTATAAATTTAAAATAAAAAAGCCACAGATTCTCTAACCGTGCATTCTAGATTAAAAAAAAACTACTTTTTTTTGCTTTCTAATAACCGTGCATCTAAATTTGAAAAAACTTTGTTTTCTAATAACTTTTTCAATTTAGAAAATTTAGAAGCAATGAAAAGAAAAGGGAAGCCAAAAAGCAGAAAATAGCGGACTATAGAAAAATTTAAAATAAGGAAGGTATATGAATATGTTATTTTTTGTTAGTTATTTATTGTAGCTTTTATAAAATCAAATAGTGAAGAATCATATTATCTCATGTTATATAGATTTTGGTTTTTTATTATAATATTTGCTTAAAATTTATGATGTTAAGTCGGTTAGCCTCCCCTATACTCAAAAGTCGAGTTTCGCCCCTGACTGTATTAGTATAGTTTTAATTATTATGCATGTGGCTCAGAAGACGGGACTAAAAAAAAATATAGAAAATGATAAACCAAATCTGATGAATGGTGTTCAATGTGTTCAATATGTACCATGCATGAATTATTATTTTGTGCTGGTGATTAATACGCAAAGACATGAAGCAAAATCATTACATAATGGTTTAGATAAAATTCCTTCAGTATTTACTGAATGTAAGTATGTAACAAAAACTATAAAAACTAAATAGCATGACCATTTTGGATTTGATTAGGATCATATGAATTTCGTAGTTAGACAGTACAAAATAACAATCATAAATAGCAAAAGATGTGTGATTATTGATCTTTAATAGTTGTACATTTGGCTTATATTATATTATGTATGTAAATTTCTTTAAATGTTTCTCATTACTATTATTGTGCAATTAATTTATTCTACATGGGAGAAATACTTTATTTGCCTAAGATAGGCAACTACAACATGACCTATCATGTCAGTAGTGATGTGTTGTTTTCTTTAATAAAACATGTTCGCGAATCCAATCAACAACGAATCCTATCAACAACAAAAAAGTACAACAAAATCAATTTAATTAATTATGAGGAAAAATAAGGTCAATTTAAATATTAAAATATCTCATCTTTCATATTGAGAGTTAGTTCGTATACGAGAAAAAAAAAAGGTCTAATAGAAAAAACTGATTTATCATTTTTTGTTAGTACGTTCAAAAAATTAAAAGAGTTTTTTTTCATTAGAAACAAGTTTCAAAAAACAATAAAGAAGAGAACAAACTAAAACCGTTTTAAAAAAAATAACGTTTTCCAAATCGAACCCAATTACCTTCTCTTCCCATCTCCCGTTGGATTGTTGTCAGCAAAACTCTTTTGACAAGTTTTCTTCTCTTCAAGTTTTTAAAAATAAAAGTGTATCTCCATCGGAAAAAAGATTTAGAAAACAAGAAAAAAAACGTTTTTCAAAAAAGTGAAAAAAATTACGAATTTGAAATTTAAATCATACATGTTCTTGTTTTTTCCTATTTTCTTCGGGCTTCGAAATCCTATCGCACGGAAATTTCAAGAGAACGGAGAGATCGCGCTTCGCTATGTTTTCGGAAAAAGACGGAGATTTCAAGAGAACGAAAATAACGAAGAAAAGGGTTTAAGATATAAGCTGATACAAATAAAAATGATTTTTCATAGGAGAACGGAGGATGTCGGATTTAATTTTGAAAATAGAAGAGGAGCGTACCGTCTAAAAATGGAGCATGTACATTTCAACCCGTGCCAAATTGGCTTGGATTCTTATCGGACGGTCCATATATAAATTCAAATTTTGAGTTACTTCACCGGATTCTAAATAAGTACGACTATCAATCATACACTTTTTACTATTTATCTGATTGTGCCGTATAGAATAAGGCGGATAAGTTTTCTTTTTTTTGTTAATTTATCAGATATGAGTAAGAATATTTTGTTATCTCCATAAAATATACCTGGGATCAAATTTTATATTTTTTTTTAAAACTTTTTTATTATTTTTTATAGGTAGAAAATTACATAATCTAAAGATTATGAACCATTTATAAATAGCAATTTTCTATCTTTCTAAAAACATAGTAAAATAATTCTAAGAAATATAAAAGTTGGTCTTAAATTACATTTTTATATGGAGATTATGTTGAGTTGATAGGCCGACTTATTAGACTTCAAAAACTGTCTTTTAAAACGAAAATAGCCCTAGTCGTCAACTCTCTCCTCTCCCGACGGCCCACCATGCTGCTCTGCCACAGCTCCACCGCCCCTGCCTTCATGTCTTCTTAAACCTCCGTCGGGACCGAGAGAGTTGACGACAATAGCCCTAGCCGCCAACCCTCTCATCTCCCGGCACCACACCACCCGTCACACCCTCGCATCTCTCCACCCTATTTCACCCCTGTCCATCTTCTTCGCCGCACCACCTCCTGCTCTCTCTACTCGCTTCATCTGACCTCACCATAAAAATTCAGATCTAGATTTCCTCCTACCCATTGCCCTCGCTACTCCTCTCTTACCCCGCCTCTAAACCCTAGACCGCTTCCTTCCTCACTTTGTCACCCTTCCTTACCACTAAAACCGCTACACAAAATCTTAGATAGGGCAGGGGAGGTCAAGATCCGCGCCGGCCTCCCTTGCTCGCAAACCAAACCAAAAAAAAAAATTACTTTCCTTCGGTCGCTGGCTAGTCGATGTTGAAGGTCATCGGTGTCTACTTCCGATGGAAAGTGTTTGTTATTTTAATTTTAATTTTTATGATGTTTGTGTTGTTAGATGTTAAAGTTTAGAAGTCGATGTTTTTAGATGTGATATTGATGTTTAGATGTGATATCGATGTTTAGATGTCATGTTGATGTTTTTAGATGTGATGTCGATGTTTTTAGATGTTGATGTGTTGTTATGTGGATGTTGTTTTGGATGTAGAATAATAGGTGTAATTTTATGTTTAATTAATGAAAATATACTTGGCTGCCAAGGTTTAAAAAAAAACAAAAATATGAATTTATAGTACGTACCGGTCTGCTAGCCTCACTCCTATTTTAATATACTCATCCATCAGTATCAGAAATAACTAATCCTCTCTGGTTCACAACAGAAAAAAAATACCAATGAAATAAACATAACATGTATGATATATTTCCAAAAAAAACTTAGATCTGAGTACCGTATTATGACCTACGAGACGCACTTATCAAAATAAATTATTAATTAAATAAAGATATTAAATATTGTTCAAATTAATTTGTCATTAATTATTAACGAAAAAACTATATAAATAAATCAATTTTGTTATAAATTACAAAATAAAAAAAGTTGTATAAAATATTGTATACATCAGTTTGTTCATAACAATCAAAATTATATGGTTATATTCATATATAACAAAATTATCGTATATATTTTATATATACCAATTATCCTATGTTTATATATATATATATATAGAGAGAGAGAGAGAGACAGAGAGAGGGGTTGGCTAAGATCAAAGTGGTATGACCAAGGCTGTAATACTACCAATTCGTTTTTGTGATTTTAAAGTTCAAATAGTTGATATGAAGTGCTCAACGTGTTCTCCATATTAAAATGTGTTTGGAGACCAAATTTTTCATTTTTTTTCATTTTTTTACTATTTTTTATTGATATTTGAAAATCACTGTTTTTCATAATAAAAAATAAATAAATAAAATCTGAAAAACAGTGATTTCAAAAATCCATAGCAAATAGTAAAAAAGTTTCGAAAAATATAAAATTTGATCTCCAAACACATTTTAACTTGGAGAACACATTGAGCATTCAGATTGATTATTTGAATCTTAACCAACCTCAATATATATATGAAAAACAAATTGATAGTACGAAAACCTTAGTCATACCACTTTAATCTTAACCAAATTGATAGTACGAAAACCTTAGTCATATCACTTTAATCACAAAAACAAATTGATAGTACGAAGACCTTAGTCATACCACTTTAATCTTAACCAACCTCAATATATATATCAATTATCCTACGTGGCAACGTATGATATAGTTCTTGTTTGTACTTTTAGCCGATAAGCCAACAAAATGTGTTTTTATTTCTAACTTGCGAATTAGAAGATGAATGTCCTTGTAAAATAAGTGACTAATAAAAATTTTGTGGAAAGGCAAATCTTTTGGATTAAGCAAAACGACGAATTCTTTACGGAAAAAACCTAGCGTAACCTTTCAATATTAAAGATTATTTTATTGTCCTACTTTGCCAATTACAATGATATATTTTCGCCGAACAAGCGAAATTCCTAGTTTGAACCCGTATGGTTATGGTAAGAACAAGCGAAATTCCTAATAAAGAGAAATCACCAGTCTAAACGAATGCATAAGACATTCTCTCCCAAATCAAATAAAAACAAGTCATGCAACGTTCGACAAATGAAATAAGTCAAAGATAAGGACATATGGCTATCAGCCTACGCTAGGATTATTTTATTATACTCATCCATGGGTATCAAAAATCACAAAACCTCTCTCGTTCACAAGAAAAATAAATAAATACCAATGAACAAAACATAACATGTATGATCTATTTCCAAAAATAATCTAGACCAGAGTACAGTATTATCACCTAAGAGTCGCACTTATCAAAATAACCCACACAGAGGCTTTGTATTTGTCTTCCTTAAAATCAATCTCCAATCACATATATTATATATAGCATTCAAAAAGGAGTCTGCTTATATAAGCTTCATAATTCCATATTAACAGCAGGAGACCGTCTCTCTCTTTCTCCCTGACTCTCTGTGATTTAATTTGATTTAGTTTGGATTTGTATTTGCCGATGTACATGTACGAGGAACTCTACATACGAAAGGCTTCCAGGGGACTTGTCCTCTACCATGTAAGAATGGAAGAGCATTCCTGCAACGCATTAAACACAAGTTGAAATGATTAACAAAACAAACAGTACTGATTTTTTATGGTCATTACTGATGTTCAAATCATATAAAAGATCCTCAAATATGGGTTTCAATAAAACTGCACGAAGTAGTGAAGACATGGCTATTTTTTTCCAATGACATTCAATTGTAATGATACTCAGGTTTGCTATTATGAAACCATCTTGGTAAAAACCAACATAAATTACAATTTTCACATACAAATCAGTGATGTTCAAATCATATAAAAGATCCTCAAATATGGGTTTCAATTAAAACTGCACGAAGTAGTGAAGACATGGCTATTTTTTTCCAATGACATTCAATTGAAATGATGCTCGGGTTTGCTATAGTATGAAACCATCTTGGTAAAAACCAACATAAATTACAATTTTCACATACAAATCAGTGGGGTTGGGATAAGTTTCTATATCATTTGCATCAGAATAAGGATAATTATATAGGGATTTGTTTAACTGACCTGATGGTTCGCCTTTTTTGCACAACCGAAGCCTACATCAAATTTCAAATAATCAATAATTGACATGTACAACAGAGAATGTGGCAAACAAAGATGAGAAGATCTAATCAGGAAGGTTGGATAATACCTTAGGTATGAACATCTCTGTCGCCTTATTTCATTAACAACTTCATTTAATTTCTTGGATAAATCATTGTCAAATTGCTGTAATACCAGCTGCAAGAATAAGAGTACAATCAAGTTAAATATCATGCAAACACAAAATTTGACAAGATTCCAATCTAATAAAAGAACACACGATCTAATTCATTAAAATGTCATGAAAATGACCACTACCCAGATTCAAGAAAACCAGCATAAAATCAATCTTTATTCAACAAAAGTGACGTCTCCTCTAAATAATAATTCTTTTATTTCTTTCCATCAATGTTGTCTTTTTTTTTTTTTTGAGAAACTTAGTAGGGACTACTAAGTTTCTCAAAAAAAAAAAAAAAAAAAAAAAAAAGACAACAGTGATGGAAGGAAATAGGACACATCCTAAACCACTTAGCTAGCATAATTAAACAATCGTATAATCTGAAAAAAATACTTAGCAACAAAAGTTATTCCATAACTCATTCCTCCTTTGAAAAAAGTGTCCTTCTGCAAATACCAAAAATTGTTCTTACTTTTGCAACAATAAATGCATGAAAAAATTACCTGGCTTGGCACACTTTCCAAAGAAGGTGAACCAAATAACTTGTGAAGAATCTCAGGATTTACCATTCCTCCAACATAAATCAAAGCATCTTCACCATTTTCTAAGAGAAAAACCCCTTCATCACTCAAATGTTCACTAGAAAGAGCAACCACAGGAGGCAAAATGGAATCTTCTTCCTCCTGAAAATAAATAAATAAATAAAAAACAATGATAAATCAGGCATCTAAATGACATTTCAGCATAACTTATTGACAGAACTATGAAGTGGTGAGTTTACCTTAGAAGTGAGGTCATGAATGGGGATCAGTCTTGGATAAACCAAAGGGACAGCAAGTGAGGTAGAAATCAAAGTCGCGTGGCTGGCCCAATAAGACCGGTCATCCAACCGCCCATCATTTCTCAAGCCAACACTCTTTATCAATGCTGAAATTACAAAAAGGTTCGAATGATAAACAAAGCAATGCACAAGTAGATTATATACAGTCAAGGAGAAATTTTCCAAGTTGATAATGGTACCATATCAACCATGTGACTGGCCAACACTCTTCATCACTCTTTGTTTGATAATAGTACCATATCAAACAAAGCAATGAACAAGCTGTGCATTGTCAAATGGTAACTGATGCAAGCTACCAGAACCATGATGTTTTATTCAGGTCAATTAGAAAGCTTGATCAATGTTATCTTTTATAATTCATACACCAAGCAAACATATTAAAAAAAAAAAAACAGAGGTAGGTACTGATAACTTGCAAAAACACAGCTTACTTGTGTTTAATATAGTATGTTAAGTGTACCAAATCGATATCATATTTTATAATTCACAAAACAGAGATGGGGCCTGGTAGGTTACAAAAACACAGCTGTTAAATGTGTTATATTAGCAGCTGTTGTTACGTTTTGTTTCTCACTTGTTTGTTTTAACATGGTCCATTAAGTGTACCAGCAGTGGGTAGCATTTAGTTATGCTTTTAAAAGTGGAAACTGATTTTTTAAAGACTCAAACTTTGGTTAGACTGCTCAGAGGGTTATATGTACCTGCTGAAGGATAGATAGTATTACCGTTACAATCTTTTATCTTTCTTTTTTTAAGGTTAATGGGTAGGTTACCCACCAACAATTATATTAATAACGAAAAAGTTTGTACAGAATACCTAACTACTCGCTACAATGTTTTATTCCAGTACAATTTTTTATCTTTTTATCTTCAGATCTGTAAGACTTGGTTTCATTCAATGAAACCAGCAGTTATGCTGCTTTTTCTAAAAAAGAGAAAGACAGAGAACAAAAAGACATGATTGTACTAACCTAAGGTATACAGAGGTAAAAGCTTAAGTGCCTCTGGTAGAATCAGCTGCCCTGAAGAAGAAATAGAAGCACAGAATTTGCGGTATGACCCCAGTATATTTATACAATGGCTAACAATCTGCTCCCTGACTTGTGTAAGTGGAGCTGTTGGAATTCCATTTGCAGCTGTCCAAAGAAATGTTAATAGTTCAGTGTTTTTTTATTTAATGAAACAAAAATCATTTCCAAAGCCAGTTATAAAGCAATATTCAATAGTGCATTGAACTTGAAAACAATATCCACCATTCCTCCTAAAATATGTTATCCAGATAACGGCAAGTAAATACATCTTAGCTCTAAAAGGAATTTTTGGGAAAGGACTGATAGAAGATTTTAGTACCTTGTTTGAGAAAGCAGGAGAACTGTGAATCCAAGTCAGCTGACCTGAAGAGGTTGCCAAGCACAGTTGTGCATGGGAGAGATAGGTTTATAACCCTTATTCTTCTTTGTCCATGCACCGTGGTATAAAGGACAGCACACTAAAAAGGAAGCATTTCAAGAATTAAAAAATGATAATACACTGTTCATCAGAACATTAATAATTGTTATTATTTTGCAACTCTGAGTACAGTTTGGTCACTTAATTTGAGCTAGCTTACAGTTGTAATATGAATACACATTTTAACGACAGTTCTGTAGCTCAATTTGATTCTCTCATTATTCTAATCATAATTCTAGCTCTCACATGCCTCTCATGTACAGTTCATGCCATTGACCCCTATTTGCAATTTGTGTTAAAATCAAATGCCCCTTCTTTTAACATGACAAAACAAGAAATTGTGTCAAAACCTGTACTAGATGTCAAGTGCAAATTGACAAAAACACTATTTTTCTTCTAAAAGTCGAGATCAAAGAAATCCAAGGGCCCAATTAGAAACTTTATTATAAACAAAAACTAGTTACGACTTAATAACAGTATACCTGAAACCCGCATTCTGCGCCTTCTTGGAACTTATCATCATGCTTAAAAGTGACCATTATTGTCTTATCTGAGTCGATCTGCATAAAGGATGCTTCTTTAAGAGACAACTTACTAGTACCCACAAAAGAAGGTTTTTTTTTTTCAGTACGATGAAATTTAAGGACACTAAACTCACCGCAGGGAGGTCAATATCAGTAGGAACACGCTTGCAGAAATTGCCAGAGTATTCTTGAACTTGAAGACCCTGTTTATAATTTAATAAAAGAAAAGGAACCAATGAAAAAACAATTGTTTCTAACAGGAATAAGGACATTAGAAAACCAAATAGCATTGAAACCGGGCTCTTGTTTGATTGTACTAAGAAATTTGACATACACTGCAAACAGAGTATTCAAGTTAACTTAATGGAATCGTTTTTCTGGTTATGCATAGCTAAAACCTTACTTATTTAAGCATGATCTCAACCCAACTGATCAAGAAAAGCAGAAGTAAACTAGATTTCTAAAATATCATATCAAGACTAACCTGGCCACATCTAACACGCATGACAGCCTCAAAACCTTGAGGCCTACTGAGATTCCATCTAAGGTCATTATAAAGCTTGGCAGGATCAGCAACAGCCGAAAATGGGTAGTAGTAATATATCTGTAAATAAAAACAACAACTTCCATAAGCAACTGTCCAATAACCAAAACCAAATACTGCTATTTGTCCCATTCCTTCCACACAATTTTGCAAGCATTAACACATCATCCAAAAGTACTTTCCAAAAAATAAATACACAAAACGTATGCAACCAGATCAATTATTTTGCTTACCTGGCCACCAGTAGTTCTTGGTACAACACAGATCGAAGCAATGTCAACATAAGTTTGAGTCGTGAGGAACACATCTACACAAACCTGTATATTGAAAAAAGAAAAACATGCAAGTCTATTCAAGATAAATCAAACCTACAGTTGTTGTTCTGAAGGACTAAGACAGCTCCATTCTATTCTCACCTGATATTCTGCAAATTCCACTGCCATTGTTTTGAGAGTCTTGTCAGCTGGCTGGAGTAACTTATGCGGTTCCTGAAGCCAATAAATCACAAATGGTGCAAGATATATTCATTATCTCAAGCATTAATTGACCAAATTGAATTATTTCATGATAGGTTAGCTTATAATATCGTTGCTTATAACATGAATGTATTTAAATAACTTAATAACAAATAACAAACCCCAAAAGTTCAATTATGCCAATAAACCATCTTAGTCCTTATAATGAAGAAACTGAAATTGAAATCATTTGTTCTTAGATTGAAGAGATGCAGAAATGTGGACCAGATATTAGCTTACTGTTGAGGTAAGAACAAATTACCAGTAAATTTGACCAGATCAATGTGGTGTTCAAGGTGGGAAAGAAGTAGCATGTGCTTTGAAGATAAAAAGGAAAATTCTGAAAGGAAATGATGCAAACTCTTTAATATTGTTACGAGTTTTTTAGAGAAGCACCCAAACTTAAAAATTCCAGTGAAACTGGTATGAAAATGTAATAACATAAGTTGAATGGATCAATGATTCAATGGAGCATAGACGAAGAATGTGGTTGCTGTAGCTACACAAATAAGATACTACTCAGAATACCAATCCACCACTTGGAGGTCTGAAATAAAATAAGGAGACTCTCAAGGATCTGTTAAGATCGTGACATTGTGAGCTTTTTAACAAGGTTGCAAGCCGGAGTGGTTATTTAGAAATACACATTAACTCTCTGACATGCTGTGAGACAAGGTTGCAGGGACGGAGTGGTTATTAAGAATGTGACATCTGTCTGACAGAAGAATTTAGGAGTATAGAAAATGGATGTGCGAACTGTCAAAGAAAGCATAAGCCAAGATTGGTAAATTAAAAAAAAAAAAAAAAGAGTGAGAAGCTAGTCCAGGGCCTAGAGACTAGAGTTGGGTACTTTATACGGGATTTTGTGTATCTGCCAATGCTTTGAATAGCACTGCATTTTCAGTTCTGGAAGTATCTTATTTTATCAAAATGGTGAGAGTTCTAGCAAAGTCAGAAATCTTTATTTAATTTTTGGTCATCATTTGAATCATTTTCCAACAGGTATCATAACAGTTAAATGAACTTCAATATCAGTGGAAATCAGAACCTGTTATAATTTCTAATGTATGTATGAAATGTACTTACTAAACAAGTTAACAGCTTATACCTTGTCAGCAGCAGACACATTAGTCCTTCCTTCAGCTTCTCTCGAAGACAAAGACCCAATTCCAACTGATGGCAACACTGCAGATAAAATCTTGTTAATTGTTACTTTGAAATTGCTCCAATGCAATTAAAAAAAAACAAGCAAGCATATGCAGATTCAGAACGTAACAATATACTAATTTAGCAAGTATAATAGAATATTACAGTGCATTTAGTTTGTAAGAAACATACCAGATTGAAATACAAGAAGCTTTCCCCCAGTGGGCTTCAAAGCCAAAAACCCTGCCTGAAAATTTATCACAAGACATAACAAGGAATATCATAACTTAATATTAATTTCTTCAGATCAGCATGTTTGCACCTTGAACTATTTAAATATTTAACAAGTTGTACCTCAAAGCATCTTAACAGAACAAAACAAATGGGAAAATAAACAAAGTCGAAGCATTCTTACAAAAATTATTATAAAATAAGTACCTTAATAGCAGCCCCAAAAGCAGACTCGGCAATTTTGTTGGTTTGGTACATGCTTGGAATACTTTCTAACAACTGCTCCAAGGCCTCGCGACACTAAACCAAGAAAATAAATTGAAATAGAAAACAAATTCAGATATTTCTTCAAGTTCACATGGAAGTGTTGAGTATGTCTCCAAGTGTAGCACGAAGCACACTACGGAGAAAATGAGTTTATATAGATCCAAACCTCGCCAAGTGGAACAATGAGATCAGTTTGAAGAGGTGTGTAAACATCTTCCACATCAGGTACTATGAGCATCACGGGCTACAACAAAAAAAAAACCAATTTGATCCTTTACTTATTTTACAGACTATCAAAAGCTCTCAGCATTAAAGCTCAAAACTTCAAGGCAAAGAATAACAAATGAACATTAACAGGAAATAACCACACCTGTTGCTGAGAACGCTTAAGGTTGTAGAAATGAATAGTGGAGTCGAAAGTTGCAATCCCCACCATTGTTCGAGGACCTTCCTACAAATTCAGAAAGGGGAAAGAAAGAAAAAAAATAATGCACACATCGTATCCAAATCACTAAATTACTTACAAAATACAGCTGACACTTTTGACCTTGATCTGGCTAAGTATACACACGTATTCTTCTTTTCCCTGAGTGTTATCACTTCCAAAATGTACTACAAATGGACCAAACAAGAGCTTGTGTGTGTGTGTGTGTGTGAAACAAGCACTTTCTTAAACACCAAGAGAAGATGAGAAGCTTACAGGAATATCAGAAATAGCCTGGCTAATTGCACTGCAAGCAGCAGCAGCTGCACCAGTGCCTACTGCATTCATCGAGACATCTACTACGAAGAAATACACTGCTGGCATCGGCTCACGTACCTATGTCAAGATAAATATTCATAAGCTAGCTAAAATAGATAAAGAGTAGGAATAGAAGTAATACTATACAAACAAACCATGAATTCTTTTGTAGCTACAAATTCAACTGTCCCTCTGCACAATTCAGGCCTTTCATCTGCATCTCGCCGCCTCGTGTCGGGTCCTAGATTGCATATGTAGTCTCTTGGTGTATCATTGCTGAATCCTGCAATATGTTAACAGCGTATAACAGTTTGTTGGGTCCATTGGATTACAGAAACCTAGTTCATAAGAACAGGATTAAATGCTGTTGCTCACCACATAGGTTACAAACAAAGCGACGGCCTTGGTCAATAAATCTCATGAAAGGATTGATGTATGCTTTGCACCTTATGCACCTGACAGGACCTATTTCCCCAAAGTCTACCAGCTGCATTAAAAACAAAAGGGAATAAATTCATAGCATAAGCCTTGCAAGAGGGGAGCGGCGCTCAGGGAGTTGTTTTGTAATTACCTGGATAGGCTCTTCTAATGGGTGTGGGAGCGCAAAGGGTTGCACCATTAAAGCCAAAGGCATGCAGGATTGTGTCAAAATATCCCCATTGCATGGTATCTGTCAAATTTTAATGCAGCATTAATGCATGTAAATAGGAAATGCAAGAACACTTATATTTAACTGAAAGAGATATACCTGATTCAAAGTGCATCTCATCAGACGAGGACTACAGTTGCCAGTATCCCTGACAACAAAATCACTAGTGGCAGGCTGATGCACACACAGTATCAGAATGGCAAAGCATGAAAACAACAAAAGTCAGTTTGTATCTTCCTTAAAAAGACAGTTTGTATCTTTCTTAAAAAGACACATATATATCATACAAATGTATTGCCTCAATTCATAAGTACAAAAAAGAACACTACGAAAAGACAATAACTGCAGGATATCATATCTTGTAGTTAAATAGCATGCCTAAGATCAGAAAATTATAACTCTTAGTGATAATACATGTATTTTATGATCATAGTAAAGGTACAACTCAGTATTGGAATGAAGCCGACATGACAAAACTGATATAGGTACATCTTAAGTTCAAACATGAATTAGCATATACTAGCTGGCTTCATCCGCTCTTTAATTATTTTGTATATGTGCTTAATTATTGAATGAGGCTGTTCAAATATTAATTGAGCCTCAAACATCAAGATGTTGCGAAAAAAGGAAAATAAAACTGGTACCACACCAATACCAATTACCAGTTAACCCTACACTTCTTGGCAAGACTACCTACATACTACAAACTGCCAGGTAACCATCCACAACAGCAACTGAGTAAACAATGCTATGAGGATAAAACCTTTGGACATATAGTACCAGCTACCAAAATTTCCAGGAATCACATTTCAAAGGACAAATTTAGCTGAGCAGATTCTGAGACATACTGGGGGTGGGTTGACTACAGTTCCTTGGCGAGTCTCAAAATATGCCTGTGAAGAAGATGAAGGTACTGGCCGAGGGATCTGATTCGGGTCAATCTTTGATGGAGTACCAACCTGGGCACCTGCATGAGGTGAGTAGCCCATGACCGCACCTGCATGGGGTGGGGTCATGGGCTGTTGCCCCATTGCAGCTGGCCCCATCCTAACTGGTGGTATGACACCTGACATGCCTCCCTAAAAGTTTATAAAAATCAAACATGAAAAATTAAGTTAAAGGTGGTGCAAGCATAACCCAGTTCCAGATAAAGATAATAGCATCCAAATAAGAAGACCCTATGTAGAGTAGTTTATCAAGGAATGGTATTTGAGAATTCAATCTGAAGCAAAACCCACCGGCCTTTGCTGAGTTTGCCATGCATGAGCACCAAATGGTGCAGCAGCAGAACCCGCTGGTGCGCCCATAGGCGGAGCACCCATGAATGGTGGTGCCATAGATGGTTGACTCATAGGCTGTAGCCCCATCGGCGGCTGACCCACAGACGGTTGGCCCATTGGCGGTTGGCCCATAAAAGGCTGACCTGGAAACAACTGTGTGGGCCCACGGACAGACTGTGATGCCGGTGCCGGTGGTCCAGAGTAAGGTTGCGAACCAGGTAGTCCTGGTAAAGGTCGGGATCCCATGGATCCCATAGGGTTCTGATTCAAACTTCCAGGGAAGGGACTCGCGACCTGCCTCTGGGGAGCCGAAACTAACGGTCTTGAAGCAAAGGGCTGAGATGCAGTGGTGCCCATCATAGAATTCGGCTGGGGTGTTGGTAGACCAATCAAGGGATTTGGCTGTGCTGCTGCTGGGACTGTTCGCAGTGGCTGAGACACTGAATTCAGATTCTGGTTTGCCATATAGGAAGCTGAAGTAGGTCGTCCAGGAGGGGCGTTAAATGACTGATTAGGCGGAGGACTACCGGGTGTAGGACCCCGAAACGATTGGGCCAGAGGCGCTCGGATCATAGAAGGAGGTCCATTAGGTGGGCCCACGGGGGCACCGTTGCTTGGGAAGGAACTCCGCGACAAGGCGGCAGGAGGCGGGCCAGGGCGGGAGATCGGGCCTGATGTGGTAGTTGCTGGAGGTGGCACGCCCACTTGACCGGAGATCTGGAGGTTTTGGAAAGAGCCAGAAAGATTAGGATTTTGGTTGGGGTTGGGGTTGGGGTTGGGAATGTAATTTGGAGGCGGTCGCATTGGAGCAGGAGGAGGCGACGCCATGGATTTAGCGGAGAAAGGAGAAAAAAAGAGGTGGCGATGGAGTTGGATTTGGTGGAGAGGGAAGAGAGAAGGGTGGCGATGGTCGCCAGAAACGGGGGATGAGAGAGAGATCGGGATCGGATCTGAAGGGAGAGTCGGACGGAGAGAGCTAGGCTGTGATCGGAATCAATTCTACCTCCCCTAAACGAAAGCATTTGCCTTAAGCCCTTAACACGGTCTGTCGTGTGGTCCCCACCGTGGCAGAGTAAGTGTTATTAAATCGATGGAGCCCACGAGCCAGGGAGATGTTCCGTTTCAGGTAACAGTCCCCAAAATAATTGCGCTGTAAATAATAGGATGAATCAAGGAAGATAATAATGATATGGTGCGGAGAGGTAAACGGCGTGGACGGGAATTTGACAAGGCGAGTGATGGAAAGGTACTATTATTCGTGACGTGTAGAGTTCTGATTGGTTGTGACAGCGTGGTCCACCGGGGCAGGGTTAACGGAGAAGCACACAGAGAATACCAGTGCGTTGAACTTTGGTGAACGAGCGTTAAAAATTGATTTTTTCTTTTTATAAATCGCAATTAGAAAAATAATAATAAATTTTTTTGTTTCTTACATGGCCCGTAAGAAAATCACAAAAATCACCTTTTTATTTCAAAATCACAATTGCCGATTAAAAAAATTATGATTACCTCACCTTTTAGTTTTTACAAAACTAACAATTCAGGGGATACCGAATCGAAGATTTGATACTATCTTTCTGCACACATTACACTAACCGTCACCAAATTGCCCACTGTACTGAACTAAAGATTCGGTACAGTGGGTCATTTGTTTTTTTTATATTATCGTTTTCATTAAATTTAGGAATTAATTTTATCATATTTATAGTATTTTAATCTAAATTATATAAAAAATTATGTATGAACATAAAAATTTTGAAAACTAAATAAATAAAAGTCATTCGACCCGTATGCCTTTGGTTACTGGTTCGATATCTAAAAAATGAATGAATAATAAACTACAACCTTAATATTTTCAGAAGATATTTTTTAAATTAAACTTGCATCTTTTCAAGATAGACTAAGTTCGTAATTTATAGATAAATTTAATTAAAAGATGCACACATGTATATACTGTTTGATTGAAATAATTAACAGATGCACACAAGATAGACTAAGCTCTCCTCTGATCATATATATCTGATACAAATAATTAACAAGTCTTTAATAAATTGACAGTGCAACAGATGTATGTATTCCTTCTTATCTCTTTTTTTTTACAGTTCCTCTCTTATTTCGTTGATTCTTAAATTGTGCTTGTATTATTTACAGCAATCTATAGTACTTAGCGTCAATTAAAAAACCAGTTTATGATTGCGCATCGATCGATGGAAATTCGCATTCTCTGAGGTATCTTATATTTTGCGTGACTTTCTGAAAAAACTCAGCCATTCAAATACATTCTGCATGAATCTCAAAGCTCAAATAATACTAGCCCTGCGCTATCTCGAATAGGCACCGGACACGTCAGTCACGCAGAATATATATGAGATATCTCAGAGGATACGCACTCGATCGATGGCAAATGAAAGCGAGAACATTCACATATAGAGAACAATGATTGTCGACAGTCACGATATTAGAAACGCTATTATGTATTTCTCACCGTTATGTGTACTGTTATATACGTTGTAATTTGTAAAAGTCTTAAATACATGATCATTATAAAACATAGTGCATCAAGTAGATATTTATCTTTTAAATTGGAAAAAAAAAATGATCTTAGGTTACAGTCAATTAATGCGTGAATGTAAAAAGGTCACATTGTGATTATTTGCGCATCATATTTATCTTCGGAAAAAATGAGACGACACGACATGTGACCACAAAATGTGACCAAGTATTACTGCATGTGATCAATATAACAAAAAAAATTATGTTGTTATTTATTTCAAATTTAGTTTTGAATACATAATTTTGTTTTCAAACGTTATTTCTTTATTTTACAATTATTTACAATCTTTTTCTTATTTTTTACTTTTTGATGTTTTTCTCACTTGAACTAATATAAAGTTAAAAAAAAAAAAGTTACACACGTGACTAATATGTTGTGACCATTCACATGTTGTGATCATGCATTCTTTGTGATTCTGATCACGATACACATTTATATAGGGGTGCAAACGGATTGGATAAAATCTGACCGTATCCGGATCCGTATTTGAAAATTAGATAGGATATCTGATATCCGAATATCCGTGCGGATACAGATATGAATAGTTTTGAATATTAATTATTTGTATCCGAATAGTAGATATATACTATATAGTTTAAAATATATATTATGAATATATTTATGTATATATGTACGGATATCCGATATCCGATTCGTATCCATACGTATCCGTCTAATATCCGATCCGTATCCGTATTCAAAAAATAAAAACAGATCCAGATATGATTTTACCAATATCCAATTCGTATCCGATCCGTTTGCACCCCTACATTTATATCCCGTGATATATTATTTTCTAACATTTGTTATACTTGGTTTCCTTTTTGTTCGTGTAGGATTGGACGACTCAGAGATGTTAATATTTGAAGAACAAGAGCAAAACTAGAAATTTATGATAGAAAGGGGGCTAAAATTAAAATACAAAATGTGATAAGTGGAATTTAAACCCATGTTATCTTAACCACAAAAAATAACTTTAACCAGTACTAGATTACAAGCAAACATTTGATATTTATTGAAGGAGGTTGGACTATATAAAACGTTTAAAAAAATTAAATTTTAATATATATATATATATATATCTAATTGAAATTTTGAAATCATAGAGTAGCTTAGCACTTCTTAGGATGTACTAAGATCCGCCCCTGCCGAAGAAACCGACAGTATACTTAAAATGCAGCAACAAGATGTGTGATGTGTCAATATCACCATTGTTTACATGTGACTTGATCTCTGCCTGCCACAGGCGACGAGGAACCAACCGATTCAATTTGTGCGAATGCGTCAGGCTGTTTGGAAGAAGGATATCCAACCACCAAACCCTTGCTCAAGAAAAGAATCTTCAGAGTTTTTTTCATAATTAATCTCTTGAAAATGCATATTAATTGTACTAATACATGGGAAAACACAATAATTTTGTTTTAGATGGGAGTTTGATCAATTGCATATATTCTAATCAATATGACTTCGTTAAAGTCCGGAACCAAACGAACTAAAAGATGATCATCCTTAACATGTTAAAAAATGAACACCGATAAGAAAAGTTAGAAAAATCAGAATCATATAATTCTAACAGCACTATCTCTACAGATCAAATATTCCAAGTCTATTAATTTGCTTGTTGCTTCCCACACAAACCTAATTTCTTTCCGCCCAATCACCTCTTTGTTGAAATCTGAACTAACGAACCAATCTAATTTCGATTAAATGTTCCTCTTCTCTCCACGTGCCGTCATCGAAATTTCTCGCATAATTCTGCGAGTCATATCCGGCCACCTTGTATCGGCATCTCGGCGGTTTGAGAATGCTTCGGATCCTTGCCCAGATAACAGCCAAAACCCGCTTGCACCTTGACCCCATTTTTCCAATCGCTGTGCTTGAACTCCTAGTTGTACTATGAATGAAGAAGATAAAATGTTGAATAGGATATCTTTAGGAAAATAAATCTGCGTAATACACCGATTGTACTAAAAATATATATTTTTTCTTCGTTTAAAACCCTAAAAATATATATTTTCTTCGTTTAAATAGGTACTTTGAATGCATTGAAAATAGCAGCTATTTGAAATAACACGGCTATTTTTTATCGGTGGCAATATGGACAACAAATTTACTATTCAGAATAGCTGAGAACAACACTAATCTTATGTTCCTTGTAAACAGGAGCGAAACTATAAATTTAGTTGGAGGGCTGAAATTTAAAATACATAATTATTAATTTGTGGTTAATGAAATTTGAACTCATGACCTCCCAAGAACAAAATATAGTCTTAACCATTATACTATAAACAAACATCTAACATTTTATGAGGGAGTTGAACTATATAAAAACTTCAAAGAAATAAAAAAATCAATTAAATTTCAAAATCATGGGGTGGCTTAGCACCCCCTGCGCATAGTGTAGATCCACCCTTACTTGTAAAAGATGAAACAACGGCTATTCTCGTGTGTGAAGAGAGAGAAAAAAAAAGTGAAAACACCACACCAGGCCAAATTTACAATCCAAAAGAATATTTCCACTAATTCGAATAACACCACATTAACACTATTTTTACACTAATTCGAAAATTACTATTTTCTATCTATTCTCATCTACTAATTCTAATTATTCTATTTTTATACTAATACTTGCACAATCCAAATGTGTAATTAGCTTAAATGATTTTGATAAGATCAACGAAGTGCAAAATTTCTTACTCGTATGTTATGCACTTTGTGATCACAACTTCACAAGTTACAAATAAAATAACACATTTCATCCTCTTACAATTTTAAGTCTTTTGCTCTTACTGTGTATGTTCTGGTCCTCTTGAGTCGAGCAGCCAGGTTGGTTTGGATATAACTTGGATCCATATCATTACAGTATAAATGATTTTTTTATGTAAACGGGTTAAAATTTCGTTATTTTATTATATATATATAATTGAGCTACGGTGAGACGTGGAGTAAAACAAGTTTGTACTCCATAGTACTATATTTTCATTTTGAAAATCCAAACAACCGATCCGAACCGTTCAACATGTTCTCTATATTAAAATGTGCTTGGAGACCAAATTTTACATTTTTTGAAATTTTTTTACTATTTATTAAGCCACTTTGAAAATCGCTGATCCGGTGGTCCAGAAAAGTTTACTATTTTTTACTGTTCACAGTGGATTAGCGATTTTCAAAGTGGCTTAATAAATAGTAAAAAAAGTTCCAAAAAATGTAAAATTTGATTTCCAAGTACATTTCAATATAGTGAACATGTTGAACGGTTCGGATCTGTTGTTTGAATTTTCAAAATGAAAATATGACGTGGAGTACAAACTCGTTTTACTCCACATCTCACCATAGCTCATCTCTCTCTCTCTATATATATATATATATTTAAGAGAAGTAGAATAATCTACCGATTTCCATTAAAATAAAAACTCATACATTGTTCACTAGTACCAACAGACTAGTACCAAGCATAAAAAAATAGTTTACCTAACGGTATTGAGAAGTACCTATAATCACAACTAGAAACAACATAACAACCAGATTCAACCAACAAACCACACAAGAATAATAGCACAGTTGCATAACAAAAGCATAACAGTCCCTAAAACACCTGAAATAGACAAAACATGGAAAATAAGCAGTACAGCCCTTAGAAATTAAAGAATTGAAAAAGTCTACATAGAGGAGCTGAAGCTACTGTCAGTCTTCAGTAGAACTGACACCACCACCACTGGAACTGATCCTTGCTTCAGGCATAGGATTGAAGCCTGTGTAGTCACCATGGAAACTACTAGTGTAGACCCTATCAAGTCCTTCAAATCACAAGGAAAATTAAATTCAACTGAGAAGTAATATCTGATTTTTGATTCAAAGCCCAAAATCGAGCAACAATTAAGATTTTTGCTCCTAAAACATGAACATCTTGTACCTGTCTCCTTTAAAAATAATTCTATTTCTATCAAGCCATAAATTCCATAACACAACCCCTCTAATAATTTCAACAATATTAGACTCTTTTAATGGAATACAATAATCCAACTCCCAAAAGTCATCTATAGAAACACCATCAAAACTAAAATGAGTGAGGCTATGGTGCTATGCATAGCACCAATGGCTAGTGTACTACGGCTCAATATGGTACTTTTTAAAATACTAACGGTCGATCCGAACCGTTCAATGTGATATCCATATGAATATGTACTTACAAATTAAATTTTATATTTTTTTGAATTTTTTTACTATTTTTTTAGATAGGTAGAAAAATTAGTGTTTTCTGAAAATTCTGGACCATCAAAATTCTACCTATCTAAAAAAATAGTAAAAATATTCGAAAAAATATAAAATTTAGTTTGCAAGTACATATTCATATGGTTATCACATTGAACGGTTTGGATCAACCGTTAGGATTTTAAAAAGTACCATATTGAGCCGTAGTACACTAGCCATCCGTGCTATGCATAGCACCATAGCCTCACTCAACAAAAATTATTATACCTATTGTACATATTATTGAAGATCATGCATTAGTCACTGAAGATTTTCTATTTATCATCATTACATAGTACAAATTAATAAGTCTTGTCAAATAATTAATAATTTAAATTATCAAGATGTTAACGAGCGCATATATTTTTTCTGTATTCGCGATGACATAAATTGTGGAACACTTTATACATAAAAATTTCTTATTCTGTCATCTATCGATATAAATAGAAAAACAATGACTAACAATATTAAAGCTATTGAATACTTGATAATCGACTTTTTGTAATGATAATATTTGTAAGATTATCAACGAGTAAATTCTTAGAGGGTTTTGGTGAAAAATTACCATAATTTATATTTTATGATTTTTTGAAGAAAACTTTTATATATTTTTTTTGAAAAATAGTGGATATTTTCACTGATTTCATATAGAAACTATAAGAACCTGATCGGTACCTATATTAGGTACCAAAACCAAACATAAGAGTCACATACATCAGAATTTACATAAGTTTGAGAGATCTAACTAAAGCAGCTAGCACTAAGAACATATCTAAACAAACACCAAAATAACAGAACCTAAGGAATTACAGTAGCTAATAGTCTAAACAACCAAAAAACCTAATTGCACCAAAAGAACATAGTAAAATATAACTACTACGGGAGATTAAACTAATTCTTCCCAATTAATTTCATCCCCATCATTCGACTCGACACCAGACATTTGATTTTGGAGACTGCCAGCTCCAAAATTCCGAGTAGAGATGTCCTCAAAACCCGCCCTGTTTATTGATAGCAAAAGATCCACTACCTGAGATGTGTCCGGGCTGCTGGTTTCTTCCTCCAAAATAAGATCTGGGAGGTCCTTAACATCAAAAGGAAGCATTAGGTTTAATTTAAGTAAAAAAATTTCTAAGTTGGACTTACACCAAAAAGTAGCTAATGAAATAATCTTAGCACCAATTGCCTTAATAGAGAGAGGATGAGTATCATTAAAGCAAACTCTATTTCTCTCTAGCCAAATGATCTAAAGAACGCTGCTATTAATAATTTAACTAAAAATCTTTCTTTTAAAGGAATAGCTGCATCAAGCAACCATAAATCCTCTAAAGAAACACAATCAAAGGAAAAATTATTATAAGAAGCTATCCAATTCTAAATTAATCTAATATAAGAACAATGTACAAATAAAATGGTCTGTACTTTCAGATTGGTCAGAGAACACACATGTGGTATCACCTGGCCACCCTTTTATTGCTAAATTAACCTTAGTAAGAATCTTGTCTCTTCTTACTAACCATAAAAAGATTTTGATCTTCAAAGGTATATGTGATTTTCAAATAGTGGTATACTCTAGATTAGGCATTCCTCCATATTCTAACCACTTATAAAAGGAGTAAACAGTAAAATGATCATCATTAGACCATCTCCAGATCAATCTATCTTCAACTTGGGCTGATAAAGTGAAATATTGAAATCTATGTTGTAAAGCTAACCATTCTACAAGATATATACCAGTTAATTGTCTTTGGAAAGACAATTGCAAAGGAGAAGTAGCAAACACATCAGCAACAGAAATAAATCTATGAGTGACAATATAAAATAAATTAGGGTATTGATGTGTAAAGCATGTTCTGTGCACTATCTATCTAACCAAAATGATGTTGACTTACCATTACCTATTTCTTTATTAAGTCCTAAATTAATAACTACATGGTATTTAAGAATTGATCTTCAAAAAGAAGTTCTATTACCATACTTCCGAGAGAGCGAGTAAATTCTGTGTTTGTAGATTATTTTTAGTATAAATTATGGTAATTTTGTAAGAAACTCGTGCTTGAGAAATGCGCCTTTCTAAAGGAGTAAAACTGCCGAATTTTTATTATACCCTCAAAAAAAGAAAAATTAGCAAATTTGTCTTCGATATGAAAATATTTTCAAAAATGCCCTGACCGCCTAGTCATTGGACGGTTTGCTTTTCATACCTGACCGCCCCACGTTTGGGCGGTCTGCTGCCTATACCAAACTGCCCCAGCATAGGGCGGTTTGCTATTGCCTATATATTGGAGGGAACCCCTCCCGCTTTTCATCCTATTCATTTCAAGTTTTCACTCTCTCTCTCATCTCTTTCTCTCTTTCTCAAACAGATCGCCTCCCCTTTTGCATGTAAGTTTCTCAACTTTTTTAATTCATTTTTGTAATTCATTTTTTTAGACGAGAATGATGGACAGTAACAATCGAGATACATCTTCTAATTGACAGGTGCCCAGAGGAGGGTCAATGAGTGGTCGAGAAAAAAATGAGAAAAAAAAGAACTGTTAAGTATGCTTCAGGGATAAAAAGAACTGTTAAGTTTGTGTTATGGAACAATTTCTTAGGCGACCTATTCGGTTTGAAATTTCATATGGTGATTTTGTGGAAAACCCCTATGGTTATTGTTTGAAAAAAAAAGGGTTGATTTGGAGCCGCTAGCCACGAACGATGAGTTTGTTCCTTATACTTATACTGATAAGGCTAGCACTTCGTCTGCTGTGAGTGGACCATATCCACCAACATCGGATGATGAGTTTGTTCCTATTTTCATACTGAGGGCAGATTTGCTAATTTTTCTTTTTTTGAGGCTATTAATAAAAATTTCGGGTAAAACTGTTCAATTGTGTTATTGCCTGAGAGGCTCTTTGAAAATGGAGCAGCTGGAAATTAATTTCAGGAACACTGAAGTCACTACATCTATTTTCTAATATTAAGCATTTAGATGTCATGATCTCGATTGTAATTTAATTTGCTGAATTTTAAACGGTTAAGATAAAAAAGTTTTGTAATTGTGATTTTATGTGGCAATTTATTGATATTTATTGTGTTGAAGTCTGTATTTAGTTATTTGAACACTCGCTACATTGATTTTCTCTTAACAATTTATTCATATGAATGTTACCATAAAAGTAATTAATTGATAACATTTATTTAGTTCTTTTTATGTTATTAATTATAACAAAATAAGAAAGTAATTAACATGTTTGTTCACTAAATATTGATTATCTTCCTATTTAACGGAGAGGTAAAGACAAAATAGTTCATTTCATTGTTGAATAAAAAATAAATTATAAAAATATTTTATGTTTGAATTTTAAACTTATAGCAAAATACATGCAAATTACTTATAAATAAATAAATTGGCTGTTTTAGTTTTTTGTAAGGAGATTTCCATGTTATTACAAATTAATATTTTTAAGCTACATAAATAAATTGGCTCAATTTCTCCGAATACCTTTTGCTGTGCTACTAGATATCATTTTCAATCTGTTTAATGATTATGTTCAAACATGTCACTTGTCTGATGTCACCGTCGAATCTCACATTGATTTAAAGGGCTGCTAATGGGCCAACCTTTCAGCAAAACCATAACCGGTTCAGAAATTTGAACAACATAACCGGGCCCTGTTCAAACTGAATGGGAGAAGGAAAAGCCCGGACCCTGTTCAAACCAAATTCAATTTGGAAAGCCCGGGCCCTGTTCGAAATTCTCCCCGGGCCCTGTTTTGGTTACGCCTGGGTGCCTTACACGAATTTAAAATGAGCCAGACGGGGAAATCGAAGAATATATTTATAACTCTTGTATTCTCTGGGTGCCTTACACGAATATTTAAATATACCTTACAAGAATCAATGTTTGCTCATATACCCTTCCAGTTTAGCATATTAATAGATTGTGTCAAAAATACCTTCCATCAGAAATCACATACATGTGTATATATATATATATATATCAATTTCATTGATTCATTCACCATAAGAAATATACATCTCCCAATAACCTTAGATATATAGAAATAACTTTATGTCTGAAATTCTCCCCATTTGATATTATGATAACCATAATCTGAGGATGATATAATGTACGCAACAAACAAGAATTTTAAAAACGCAACAAACAAGAATTAATACAAAATAAAATAATCATGTATATCATCCAAATACTGCAAATCACAACCAACTCCACAATAATTCATGAGATTATCAGACATACACCACAATAGTCACAACCAACTCCAAAATGAATATTGTATCTATCTTCATCTAAAAATCTAATCACATCAAATTTCTTCTTAGATATACCGTCTCCTTGAGCTGCTAGTAGAGACCAAATGGAATCAAGTTTAATATTGTTAGTACGAAGGTGAGTTAATGTATGGGATAGTTACATACTTACACCGTACTTGTCAGTTTTGTACCAGTACAGTACATAACCTATACCAGATGGTACAGTACAGGATATGATTCTCATTTTCATGAGGTTCCTTCATGCTAATAAAAGGATATGCTGGGCAGCTGGGGCACAATTACTGTTACAGAGCTATTTCATTAAGTTTATCAGCATATGTTTTTAGTTCCAGCAAAAAACTAACCTTGTGTAAAATAGGTCTTGGAGAAAGTCTATCCTCACGATCACTGCTCCAATATAAATTACACCATTAGTTAAAATGAATGAGATTTTTTAACAAGTTTATTTCATTAAGTCTTTATCAGCCAACAATGTTTACCTCTAAAATCAAGGACGCTGCATGAAAGGGCGAAATTGGTCCAGGTTGAAACTACCATCAATGGAGGCAAACCAATCCTTTGAGCAAATGAGAGCCTCAATTGTTTCAGGAGCCATAGAACTACGCAGATTATCAGTCAACCGACCGGCTGCACTAAAGGCCGACTCTGATGCAACGGTTGAGACCGGAACGGCCAAAAAATCTCTTGCCATTCTTGCTAAAGTCGGCCACTTCTCCGAGTTCCTTTTCCACCATTGCAAAACATCAAAATCTTCTTCATCGGGCACCACCAAGACTGGTTCTTCAAGATAAGCATCCAACTCAATTTTGTTTCGTTGCACTGTACGGTTTTTATTATTAAATTGAGAGAATCGCATATCTAACTTCCTTTTGACAAGTATTCTACTTTCCACTTGTGGAGACTCACTAGTCGTCGCCCGTTCCGTATTGTCATTCATCCTCTCATACTCGTCATAGAATTTTCTAAGCGAAGATTGCACATTGCTCACTCTTTCAAAGTACTCAACGGTGTTTTCTCCATATGCATCTTCGAAACAAAACTCTACAAAAAGGAACTTTCTCCTAGGATCAAAAACACATGCTAGTGTTAGGATCAAATTCGGGCTTTTCCAATATTTGTCAAATTTCTTTTGCATCTCATTCGACAATTTTTGCATAGTTGGATTGGAACTCGTATCTTCCTCCAATCGTTTCTCAACGTTTGTGGCCCAACGGCTCTATATTCTGGTCTCAAAGATCTCATAGCCGGTTCCCAAAACCGACTTTCAATTACGTTAAATGGTATCTCTGCATCTATAAAAAGCAATGTCATCAAACTACGGGTCAATTCAGGATTAAATTTTAGTTGGATCTGAACTTGATATCTGAGCCTGTTTGGATTACAGCCCGTCCGAATTATGTCCAGTTGTTGTTCAGCCCGGTTGTCCACGGACAAACCGGTCCAATTAGCAGCCCAATTTGATTATATCATTCGTTAGTTAATTTTTTTACAAGTCATTACTTTACATGTCTTTTGTAATTTCTAATTGGCAACAAATATTTTGGGCCGTCTTTATAAAATTTACATAACTATCAAGACTCAAGAGACACTTGTAATTAGCGTCGAACATAATAAGACTAAATCCGCCCGCCTCCTACTGAACTGTCAACTTCACATCGGAGTTTTGTCTGTGTATTGTCATGAATCATGATAAAAAAAAATATAAAACATTGAGGGACTACTTCACAATTTGTCAAAACTTGACACGTCCAGCCAAGTCCTGACAAGCCCAACACTCGATCGGGTTACATGTCTCGAGCCATATCTCCCAAATGATTGATTCCGTTTCCTTTCAGGAATCGAACAGACCTTTCCCTCGCGCTCTCTCTCTCTCTAGGGTTTTTCCTTTTTCGTGTACCTTCGTCTCCTCCAAGACAGAGAGAGAAGAGAGACCCGCACTCCTAATCCGATCGATCGAAGACGCCATGAAGCTCACAGTGAAGACGCTCAAGGGAACCCATTTCGAGATCCGGGTGCAGCCATCCGACACCGTAATCTCAATCTCAGTCTCTTCTTTCAACTTTTGGGTTTCCTCTGTGCGTATGGATTGGAGGGGGTTTGGGTGTTTAATGAGAGAACCTCTTGTACCTACCTTAATAGCAACAGGTTTTCGCGTACATTGTGGTAGTTCAAAATAGTGCTATAACAGTGTCAACCATATATTTTTTTTCTTTAAAATAATTAATTGGTATTTTGGTCAACCATATATTAATTGAAGACTTAACCTAACTCAGAGCCATCCATATTCGGGTGAACCAAATTGCATATTTCATTGCTTCTAGAAATACTTCCTTTCTTAAAAAGTAGACTAGTGTGGACAATTTTATAAGAATAATAAAGGAAAAGTACATGCTTTAAACATGATATTTCGGGTGCTTTCTGGGTATACCTGATGCAATTGTTTTTAATGTTTGATTTGTACTAGTAACTAGATGAAACTTAAATGTCAGATAATGGCGGTAAAGAAGAACATCGAGGATGTGCAAGGGAAGGATAACTACCCATGGGGCCAGCAGCTTCTTATCCACAATGGTAAGGTGTTAAAGGACGAAAGTACCCTCGAAGAGAACAAAGTTAGTGAGGATGGTTTTCTTGTCGTCATGCTTAGTAAGGTACATTATTGCATTCAAAAGAGTTTAGTTCATATCAAACCTAACTTCTTCAACGTGGCTTTGCTATATGGATACTTTCTTAGGCTCAAATATCATCCATTGTTCTGCTGAAAGAAATAGAAATCCCAAGGAAATAGTGTATCTTTGCAAAAGCTGAAAAAAAATATATTAGACAACCAAATAGTCTATTCTGTTCTTTATCTTAAATATATAAGGTTTGTGCGTTATCTTTGAGAAAATTACGGACGAGAGGCATATGTAATTTTTTTACAGTGTTGCGAGGGTATAGGTAGGGCTGCAAACGAATCAAACCGAATCAAACTTAATCCAGTTCGAGTTCGAGTTCGAATCAATTTCGAACCGAACTGGTTCAAAATTGAAGCAGGGTTTCGAATTGAAAAGAAGAGTTCGAGTTTGATTCGGTGTGATTCGAACCAGTTTCGAATCGAACTGGTTCGAAATTGAAGCAGGGTTTAGAACTAAAAAGAAGAGTTTCGAATTGAGTCAGACTCAGTTCAAGTTCGATTCGAACCAATTTCGAACCAAACTGGGTTTGATTTGTTTCGGAACCGAGCTGGTTTGATTCGTTTCGAATCGAATTCAATCGAATCACGAGCTACGAGCTTTTTGTGCACACAATTTTTTTTTTTTTTTGAAGATTTCCTATTTAATTTTTGTTTTTCTATACATCTTGAAACAGAGTAAAGCCTCCACTTCAAGTGGATCATCTGGTCAGGTAAGATGCCATGCCAGTTTACTTTGTAATGCTGAGGATTTATAGATACTAACTCAACTAATTTTTAATAAAAATGATAAATTATATTTTTAGACCTCGGTGACTCCTGCAACAAAACCACCTGCTCCTCAAGAGGCTGCACCTCCTCAAGCCCCGTAAGTGCATAATCCATAAATTTATATTTTTTAACTCACAGCACTTTATTATTTCTCATCATTTTATTTATATCCATTTATTTCAGGGCAGCAACTAATCCTTCCCCACAACCTGAGGGAGCTGCTACTGTGTACCTTCCTTGACTTTATTTGTACATTATAGCAATTAAATATCAGATCTATCATGTTGTCTTTTACATTTGCTACCATTTTTTGTGAGCATCAATAATTTGTAGATCTGTGAACTTTTGAGCATTGTTGGTGAGCTCGGTATTTTTAAATTAAGAGTGAAATTGAATAATAAAAAGATAAAAGAACTAAACTATAAATTGAATTGAGTACAACAGTAGTCGATTCTCTCAATTGGTGGCCTTTAAGCACTAAACAAGCCTCAGTGAACTATTTGTGCTTACTCTTCGTCTCTTCCCTCCCCAAAAAGCTCAACTAAATTGAACAACTTTAAACAGGGTTTCTTCAGATGTTTATGGTCAAGCTGCATCAAATGTAGTGGCAGGTAGTGAACTCGACCCAATGGTGAGTCATTTGATGGAGATGGGAGGTGGCAGCTGGGATAGAGATACCGTTTTGCGGGCCCTTCGTGCAGCCTATAACAACCCTGAGCGTGCAGTCGAGTACCTTTATTCTGTAAGGGAAATACTGAATTTTTTTTCTCTACATTTTGGAATCAGGTTACAGTTTAACCGTACCCAATCCCAATAACTGTTATATATGCAGTGTATAAGGCTTGCTTATAGCAATTGTGTACTTGTGTGAGCCCAATACCATTTCATTTTTATCCAATAAGGTTCTAATTCTACTCAGTTAAGTCTTAATTAGCCCCCAAATTATGAACTAGGACTTATTTGCTACTGTTTAACTCTGGATCAATGGTTGATCCACAATTGTGCAACTGATCACACTAGGCTTTGTTTAGCTCTTAATTATTTCATTGATTCTGTTCTGCTTGTGACATGAAACTTGATGTTCCACTTTAGGAAAGCTGAATTCACAAGCTTTAGCTTGTTGTCTAATGAAACAAAAGATCGACGACCACTGGTCTAAATCCCTCTTGCAAAGTGATTAATGCTTTCAATACTTGATATTTTATTCCTTTTGTTCTTTTAGGGAATTCCAGCAACAGCTGACATACCTGTCCCCACTGGTCAGGGGGCCCACAGTACTGACAGCACTGCATCCGCTCTTTCTGGACTCCCAAATACAGCGCCTCTTAACATGTTTCCTCAAGTATATAAAATTATTAGTTGATTATTTTGTCTCTTCTTGTTTGCTTTCTTATTTCCATTTTGCCTTACTGCCATTACTTGTATGTAATATGGCTATTTTGTTTTCATTGTCCATCTAAAAGGGTGGTTCTCCAGCCGATGGAGGTGGTAACGCGGGCACTCTGGAGTTTCTTAGGAATAATCAACAGGTCAATAGCAAATATTATTTCTATTTTTATTTAGTGTACTCGCATACATCACTTGTTATTATTCTTGAATTCCAATACTTAATATGCACATCTCAGTTTATCTTTAATGTGTGCAAAGTTGAGTGTCACATTTATCCTTAATTAAGTAGACTGATGATTTAATATTGGTTCAAAGAACCCAAAGTTAGGTGCAGCACAATATTTAATATCTTTGTTAACTTGTTTAAATGATTATTGGGTGCAGTTTCAAGCATTACGTGAGATGGTCCAAGCAAATCCTCAAATTCTACAGGTTTGTCAGATATTGCCTATTTTAATTTAACATTATATATGCTTATATTGATATTAATCTTGTTGTAATTAACTTGTTTTCTCCTACTTGGTGCAGCCAATGCTCCAAGAATTGAGCAAACAGAATCCTCAGCTCCTTAGAATGATTCAGGAGAATCATGCTGAGTTTCTTCAGCTGTTAAATGAACCTGGTGAAGGCGGTGAAGGGTCAGTCTCAAACCACCACTTAAATATAACCCAGCAATGCAGTTTTAACCAGTCATGCCAGTACCTGGCTATACAAATGGACAATACTATATCAAACACAGTACACTAGAAAAAATTGAAGCAGAGCAAACTTTGAGATCTGTTTTGTTTTTCCTTAATTGTGTCCCCAACTTTTTTTTTTTCTTGTATTATTAATTGTTCTAATTTAATTATAATTGTACCACATATAAATTCAGGGAGCAATTTGATTTGGGTGAGGAGGAGATGCCACATTCTATAAATGTAACGCCTGAAGAGCAAGAGGCTATTGCCAGAGTATGTTTACTATTATTTTCCTTTCCTTACATTTTATCTACATTTTGGTACCAAACCACTATAGCGCTTGTACTAAGCATGTTTCTTTATTCCTTTTTATCTTTAAATATTTGTTCCAATATTTAGGTTTATGTTTTCTTGACTTTTGTGTTGAAGTGAGATTTGACTGAGGATCACTGTCCAGTAGTACATAATGCTAGTACTAGTACTAACATGTTTTCAGTATGTAATACTCTCGAATTGGTACAAATTTTGGCAGAAATTAACTTATCTAAATTTGTTTGGATATGATTATGACAGCTGGAATCAATGGGCTTTGACCGGGCCCGCGTGCTCGAGGCATTCTTGGCATGTGACAGAAATGAGCAATTGGCCGCAAATTATCTCTTAGAGCATGCAGCTGACGAGGATTAGTGAGAGTACTCTTCTATCCAAGTAATGTTTGCTTTTGATTCTTAGGTGTTTTTTTTTTGTTATGGATACCACTCAGTTTTCTTTGCATCATCATATCACTAAGGTTTATGCTACTTGCATTTGTTAAATGCCTTCTGTAATGTACATTTGGATAAAAAAATCAGAAGCCCTGAACTCTGGGGATGTGTTGGAAAGATTTTGCATTATAATTTTGGGCTGTGAATCAGGCCTCTAGGCAGATAACTTTCATTGCTAGGCATACAAACCAAAATGCATCTAACAGGCTTTCTTTTTGTCATTTTTTAGGCAGAGGAACATTTTGGTGGACTGCTCAAAAATTTACATGTTATTTATTCATAATTGTTTTTTTTCTTCAAGGAGAGGCTGTGTAACAGGGTTTAATTTAGTGATCCTTATAGTGCCATCCAAAGTCATCTTTGCATTTTTATCTCATCAGAATAGATTATGGACAGCTGAAGCTTAGTGTGAAGGATTCTGCTTAGAAGCTATAATTTATAAGAACTTTTTTCCTTTTGTTTTGTTTTGGTGTTATTTTTAAGCCGAATTTGGTATTCCTTGTTGGTTCCGAAATGTTGCTTCCATGGATGCTTGTTAGGATTTCCTTTTGTTCTGTAGTATTTTTCCTTTTCCTTTTTTTTTTTTTTTTTTTTTGTATTTGAACCTCCCAATTGTGCCACCGAGAAAAGTTGCGAGATCCACCTGGGGAGAACATCAACATAATAAGCCGATATTTTTATTAATACTCCCAAAAAAAAATAAATTATCAAATCTGCTCCCATTCCAGCTGCTTGGGCAGGTCAGCTATGGAAATTAGGACCGTCCAGTGGATTGGGCGGTTAGCTAGGGCACAGTGGACCGCTCAGTCCACGGGCGGTTAGGGTTTAGGGTTAAAAATAAAGTTGGGGTGGGAGTAGATTTGATAATTTGTTTATTTTTTGGGGTATTAATAAAAATATCGACATAATAAGGATCCTTTTTATTGACGGTTGGCTACTTGCCAATTGTTCCTTAAAAAAAAATAAGGATCCTTTTTAATAAAGGGAAAATTGGTTATTTGCCACTCCAAAATCTCAAAATTTGAAAAATACCATTATGAATTAGAAATCTTCCTGATGTCACTCTAAACTTGGGTAATTTTAATTTTATCACAAATACTATATTAGTTTTGTTAAAAAATTTTTTAATTAATGACTAAAATACCCTTCTCACAACAAACATAACTAATTTTTTTTCTTCTAATTTACGCAAGTTCAACAGAGACATTACAGGGTTCACTGGTACCATTTACCAGTACCAGATCGGTACAACAAACAAAGAGCAAATTCTTGGTGCGAGATAAAATCTCTACCCTCTTTCTGTCGCTCTTTCCTCTATCGAGATTTGGTTTTGAATTTTGTTGTTGTGTGCGATTTTGGTGGTGCCTCTTCTTGGTGCTGCCGCTGTTGGTGTTTCCGTTGGTTAAGTTGGCAAGTTCTTAGACGGCCGTGAAGCGAGGCGACACAAGTGCCTTGGTATCAGCCGTTTAATTAAGAAGCGATCAATTTTCTAGTAACAACCTTTCTATATTGTGCCTTGTCGAATTTTTGTGGTGAATCGTAGCACTCGAATTGTTTAGGATCGAATGCCGGTTGTTGATTTTCCCGATTCGGATGACTGTTGGCTCGGTTGCCTTGTAGTTTGTTTGATGGTGTTGTTTTGTGCATTCGGGTGCCTTGCTTGCTTTCTGGTACATTGGTACCCCCGTACCAGCACCATGTTGGGTGGTGCTTTTTTTTTTCTTGTTCTTGTTTTTGGCTGACCCGGTATTGGTGCTGGTACTGTCTATGTATTGTGCTTGTTTTGTTGCGTGGTTGGTTGCTAGTTTGTGTTGCCTTTCTGGTTTTCTTGCCTCTAGTACCGACCGGAATCAGTTTGTGCTGCCTTCCTGGTTTCCTTCCTATTATTTTTATGCCTTGCTGGCTGATTTGGGATTTGGATGAATATCTAAGATTTGGAAAATTTGGGCATTGGCCGAGCCATTCCCCTTTTGATTGTCTCTGTGATGAATGTGTGCTTGGCCAAGCCATTCCCCTTTTGATTCCCCTTTTGGATTAATTGTATCTGAAGGGTATAATCGGAAATACAGAAATTCGTATTCCAAAACAGAATTTTTCAGTTAATTTTTAATAAAAATAGTATAAGAATTGTATATTTCTAGCAAAATTAAAAATTATCTAAGTTTAGAGTGGCATTAGGAAGATTTCTAATTTCAGGGTGGCATTTTTCAAATTTTGAGATTTTGAAGTTGCAAATAACTAATTTTCCCAATAATTAAATGAAAAATAGTCGCAGAACAAAAAAATATTAGTAACTACATTGAAACAATTGGGAGACTGCATGATGCTGCGGGCCCACCATTATCACGCCAGTGCAAGAGCACAATTGTAGCGATATAATGGATCAGTGCCCCAGCAAGCACAAACACATGAAATATCTGGTGGCTGTGGCCCACCAGATCGAATGCCCCCGGCTGCCACTTCTCGGGCACTCTGTTAACATAAATTGCTGCTCCTGTGGCATATGCTGCAGCCATAAGCAGCTCCAGACCAAGTGCCATGTGGACTGTGGGGTGGTCCCAGTTGATCCACAGTGCATGCGCAGCAGGAACCATGCCTGAAAACCCCATGCACAAGAACAGGGTTGCACGGAGCGGTCGATACTCAGGGGAGGAGAGAGAAGGGGCAAGGAGTGAGAGAGCGGTGAAGACACCAAGGATTGAGATAGCTGAGAGGTAGATTATTTGAAGTGTCGGGTTGCACATGAAGGCGTAGTAGACAGGCGGTACGAAGGAGGCAACGATCATGAGACTGATGCCAGAGTAGTCCATGCGCCAGCAGAGGAGGTTGACCCGACGTGAGTGGCAAGCTAGGAGGTGAGAGATGGAGCTGATTGATAAGCAGCTCATTGCACCTAGTAAGAAGACTAGCACTGGCCATTGAGGCACGGCTGAACTGACAGAGGCTTTGAGAGTCTCGCTGGAGATTGATTGCGTGGAAAGTGGTAAGTCCTGTCAAGTAAACAATGTTATTTTTAGCAAATACATTTTTTTGGACTCCTTGAATTGCATGGAATATCATTTGTAAAGTCCTCTACAGCTCTGCTGGCTTTACTCTCAACAGGCAATTGCCAAATCAGATACCATAGCCAATACTCGATTGTTTTATAATACAATAAATGTTATTAAATTTAATTAACTTAAAAATTCGTATCTGTTTGATGAAGAATGAAAACACGCAATAATATTCTCGTTCTTGGTATTACTTATCTGAAGCATCTTTTTATGTCAAGAAAACGTCAGGAAATTTCAAGTCTACCGTCGACCTTTACGAATCTGTATCCTCCCAGGTACCTGATTCAAGACAATTGAAATGGACGGTCCAGATTTACTCTCAGCCGGTGCCTATTCGAGATAGCGCAGGGGCAGTATTATTTGTGCATTGAGATTCGTGTCAAGTTAAAAGAACGATACTGTCCGTTTCAATTGTACTCAGTCAGGTAACCTGAGGGGATGTCAATTCGACCTTTACAGCGCTCCTCATTTAGTCATTCCGATAAAAAAGCACCTAGTGAAAGCAAAGCTTTTAATTTTCTTTTGCCGTTTCGCTTAGCATGTCTTTTGTTGTCTACCATTATTACACGACGGAAGCATGTGGATGTGGTTCTTGCTGGACCAAGGACGAAAACCTCTCCAGTTTAATATAATAACGCAGATGAATGGGTTCTTCTTCACCGTCCGATCAAATTCTAGATATGCAATTGATCAAGCCTTAGAACTGAGATTTTGAGAAAAAGACAAGTCTTCTGTCGTCTCTGTTTTGACTCGGTCAACTGATCATATCGCATAATATATAGCTGACAGTTTTTAATGCTTGTAATATTTCCCTACATATAATTTCTTTCAAAAAAATATTTCCCTACATATTATAATGATAAAAGATCGTTGAGATATAATTCAAGGATTGGGACAGTCGACATCAATCGAATTAACTAGATAATGAGAGTTTTCGCTGTCTTTATTTACCGTCAAACTCAAAACCCTACTAAAAACAAAAATAATTGATGAATAACTTAATTACTGGATTCTTTTGCCGTTTAATTGGGAAGCTCGTACTTCAACGAGTTGCTACACAAATCGTATAGAAATTATGCGACAGATAATCCTGCTGAGCTGTCATAAATACATGACTGATGCGTTGCAAATTTACAATACCAGGTACGCACCCCAACGTGTAAATAATAAAGTTTGAGTTCTATTTATTTCTTCTTCGGTCATATACTCGTATTAGAATAAAAAAAAACCTTTAAAGAATTTTTAATAAAGATCACGCAGATGGCATGATCCGAATATCCGGCAGCAAGAGCATTAGTGGTGTATGGTTGGATTCGATTTTCTTGTAATATAGAAATCTAAATTTGTATGTTTTCGTCGTCTTGTGAATTCTTGATGCTATCAATGGGTAGTTGATAATTTAAATTTCTATATCAGAAATACTCAACTTACTCAACCTACTCAACCTACTCAACTTGTACAAGAATCTAAGATGCACGAAATGAGGACGAGCTACTTGTAATAACAGAATCTGTACACAGTGATTAACTTTTACTATAAAAATAGTAAAAAGTTAAGATAAATGTTTTATTGGAGAACTGATGTCACAAATCAAAGGAGCCCGTAATTTTATGCAAAATTTAGATACATGTAATGGATTAAAGAGGAGGGTTAAAATGCACTCTCTTTTTGTGCTCCTAACGTGCACCCTCCCCTCATATCTTTATTTTCAAAGTTTAAATAGTCGATTCGAACCTTCCAACGTGTTCTTCATATTAAAGAGGGTGCTTGGAGACCAAATTTTACATTTTTTGGAATTTTTTACTATTTTTTCAGAATTTTTGATTAAACTAAACAATAATAAAAAATTCAGCAAAGTGATGATTTTCAAAAATTCTGAAAAAATAGTAAAAAATTTCCAGAAAATGTAAAAGTTGGTCTCCAAGCACATTTTAATATGAAGAACACGTTGGAAGGTTCGAATCGACTATTTGAACTTTGAAAATGAAAATATGAGGTGAGGGTGCACGTTAGGAGCACAAAAGGGAGAGTGCATTTTAACCCTCCTCTAGATTAAATAACAAAACATTAAAAAGAACTTACCGTGTGATTCCTACTCGTGGATCTATTGAAGGACTTCACCACAAAGCTGAAAAAACCAAACAAAAGGAAATTCAGCCGAACTCATCTTGAAATGATATTACTTCTGGTATTAGTTCAATTGATCAATATTTTGTTGACAAATTAATTGATATTTTAGAAATAATGTCATGTATAGCTTAGTACCTCGAGAGACCAGGCATTATCACAGCCTTGACTTCTTCTATCGCCTCGCTCCATCGTGCTACCGCTAGCCATACAAAGAATAAAAATCCTCCCAAGTGTCTGTTTGCACAATAAAGAACAAAAAATGGAAATTAATTACAAAGATGATAAAATGGTAAATGAATTATCCAATATCGTTATTAATTTTCGAACAAGATGTGCTGACGTGCTGTTCTGTTTTTCAATTAATATTCTTATTTTTTAATTCCTGAAACAAAGCACTAAATGCATGATGCAAACAAACTTGCCTTAATAACTGCATGAATGTGATTATTTTAAGAAAAGTTTCAAATTTTCGTTGCAATTACTTTCTAATCGAACTCACACAATTCCCAAGTATAAAAATTGAAATGCTCGATTTTCTCCTCATCACACTCCTTTGAACAATTGAACACCTACTTCTGTTTTAACACCCCCATTTAAGAACAATTATAAAAACTCTCCCCATTCCAAAATTTTCTGGCAGCATAATTCAAACCGCGACCATCTGACTTCCAAAAAATGTAGGTAAGCCATTCAAACAGCATTCATCCATCATCTCCAACCAGATACATTCTCTCAACCTATTAATAAATCAGAAAAGAAAAACAAAAATTGTGCGTAGAACTCACGTCCAGACGTTGAGAGTCTCGTTGTGCCAGGAGAAGGCGCTGAGCAGCGCCTCGCGCACCGGCCACTCCGACCTGTAGTGATCTTTAATGAACTCATTGTCTTGCAAAAAATCCGGCAGCTCCTCGTACTTCACCAGCCTGAGCCTCCTCTTCCCCCCGATCTTATCAGGCTTCGAGAAGGCCGAGGTGTTGTGCTTCTCTGTTCCTGCTCCGTGCTTGGCATCTGATCGCCTCCGTCGGGGAATCGACGGCTTCGTTAATGATCCCATTGATGGAGATTGATTAGATTGGAGTTCTATCCATTCTCTGTTAATCTATGTATAATATACCGAACTATCCTTATCTCGCAAGCATTTTCCGATCTTGATTCTTGGTTAGATTTATAATGAGACGAAGGTAAGGGGCGTTTGAACGCGAGAATTTTGGAAATTAGGTGAGTTCGTCGATGTTGCTGTGGGGCTTTCTGTACAGTACTTCGTGTGATGACTCTAAAAGTTCAACATTTTATTAACATCCCGGATCCATATCCCCCAAGTACCGTAACCGTAGAAGATGTCACTCACTTTACGGTTTGATTAACTTTAAGACGTTTTGGAATTCAGGCTAGCGTAGGGACAGTATTATTGGGCTTTGAGAATCGTGCAAAGTTAAAAAAGAACCGTTCAGATTCACTAAGGGCCTGTTCGGACGTGCCCACTGTTGCCGTGAGAAAAAAAAATCACTCTTGAGTGAATTTTTTTTTCCCACGAAAACAGTAAATTTAGTTCAAAGTTTTTCTAATCCCACACCCATATCCGGGCACCGAACAGGCCCTAATTGTAAAAGATTCCCTCGTTAGGTACCTGGGAGGATGTGAATCCCCCCTCTCGACTTCTAAATTTCTAATTAGTGTTGCTTTAGAGATAACTTGGGTGTGTTTGGAACTTTGGATTAGACAAAGAAGGGAACGGAGTAGGACCTACTTTTAGGTTCAACGCCACCCTGACCGTACGATCTAGTACAAGATTTGTGTGCACGAAAATTGAAACATACACGCACGGAGTTTAAAGCATTTCGCACGAATCTAAAAGCAAATCGATGGTGATTAAACCCATCGAACCGAGGTAGGTCCGATGCCCATCGGACCTACTCTCAAGTCGACAAAGAATACTGTTAATTCGGACTAGCGACTATTCTGAATTACTATTATGCATTTGGATGTGTTTGACTTAGCAACTAGGTACTATTATTTGTTTGTCTTTTATAGATTAGCATGCTAAAAGAGTATACTCATGTCTTTTTTCTGTCCAGTCTGCCGTTAAGCTCATTCGTCCAGGAGGAAGGCGGATAGGTTCGGATCGGATCGGACGTGAGCTCCCAATAAGGTGTGACCCTCCGGTTGTATTGCATGTAATTTTGTATATATTGAAAAAGATGATATAATTTTTATAAATATAAATTAAAGATTATATTTATATATTTACTAGCTAATGATTAAATAAAATACTAATATATATTTGTTTTAAGTAATCACATACAGTTTATATATATGATATCAACTTGAATTGCGAAAGACAATTACATATATATAAAATAATTAATTAACAACTCAGTATTTTTGAGGTAATTTTTTATTTATTTGAAATCTTTTGAATGATTTAGAAGGACTGACAATATCTCAATTTTTAGCGCCGTTGACAAGAGCCGAACGGATCAGATTTAAATTTGAAACGAAGAGTAAGATTTTAGGACTTAACACAATTCATGCTCAACTCGATTTAAAAAAAAAAAAAAATTAAACATGCACAATGCCAGAATATCCCGTTGCATATCAATTGAAACCCAATATAGCCAAGGTTTACCAAAAATGTACTGTCGCAATGTATGTCTCTGTCGCTGCTATCTCTTCAAAGGGTGTCAGACTGGAAGTAACAGATCAGTCACAGGCAGTGTTTTAAAATTTGGTTATATTCGGTGAATATACGGCCGTATATTCCAATTCAGTGTCCGGCCGAATAGAAAATAGCTATTCGGACTGAATATTGAATCCATACTTTAAAAAAATTAAAAAACATTCAAAACCCATTAAAATAGTTCCGGACCCGAATCCATAACCCATTAAATGAGTTCCAGACCCGCCAGGTAGGTGTTCTCTTCAAGCGTCCCAATCAGAAGTTTTTTATAACTTCTCTTCATGCTACCTTATTGTATTTAAGTACTATGGGATTATATATTTAATAAAAAAATCTGCATATATAAATCCGAATAAGAATCTGCTTATTCGACCGCATAGGCCTTCCGAATACCGCATAAGAACCGAATATTAAAACACTGGTCGCGGGTGCCTTTTTCTCTTCGGTGATGGAAGGGCGAGTGGTCTCCCGTCTGTGTACAGTAGGTATATCTTTCCTTCTTAGTTTGATGTTTGTGTGTTATTTTGTGTTGTTTTCTGTCTTTTGCTCTGCCTTTCTTCTTCTCTTTTGGTTTAGAGGTGATTGTCCTGATTTAGTTCACAGTCTGGTTTGATTCAGTGCCTTCTCAGCTGATGGGTGACTGTCCTGGTCTGGTCAATTCAGTTCTTAGTATGGTTTGGATTTAGTGCCTTCTCGGCTATGATATGCGTACAAAGAAAATTATCACTAGACTCATATCACTCGAATCAAACAAGGACGATCAAATTTGCGTTCACAAAATGCACATACCTCTGTACATTTTTAGTTTTATTTAGTTGTATGTTTTCACATACACTCGTTGTCTAATCTTATATAATAACTACTTTGTAACTTTTTCAATTGCTTACTGGTTTTCAACCAAAAAAATGTACTGTCGCATATTAATTACTGCTAGATATGAGCCGAGGTGTACCAAATGAGAAATTAAAAATGAATGAGACATTGTTTTAGATAAAAAAAATATATAAATAAGGCATGAATGTCATGCAACTCAAATCTCAACCAAGAGAAAATTCATTCGTTTTATTAAATAATAAATCAAGCTGGTCGACACATATAAACCCAAAATGTACTACAGGTGGCTATCAGCTATGAATTGACAAATTGCCGCGTTGTTCGCAAATAAAATTAAATAATTGACGAGAGAATAAATTAAAACCAAGTGCAGGAAAATTAATCTTTTTTTTTTTAATAATAAGTAAGATTATCTTGTATTGAAAATTTTGAGTTGGTTCAACTTGTATTTTATCGAACAAATGAAGACATTATTGACATGAACGCACATCTATCTTCTCACATAAATATTTTTGTTAATAAGAACTCAATTATGAAAGGTTAGCGTGCTATATGTAGTATAGTAAAATGCCATATTATTTCGTGAAAAATCTATTGAATAGACTTTAAATTAACCAGTAGAAAAATTAACTTATAAATTTTATTTTTTGACCGCTTGACAGAGAACTAAATAAATTCAAAATTTTATAATCTTTACCTGTAAATGCATCTCTCGTGAAATAGATTGATTTCTACTGTTTGGATTCAACGTTGAAATATATTCACTATGTTTTTGAAGAGATAGTATGGCATGTCATTATGTTGTAGATAGCATGTAGCTTTATCGATCCATTAAGCAATTTTCACAATAATCATAAGTTTAAATTTGAAATGAGACTTTTTTAGATATTGTTTTATCTTAAAAAAAAATGTTTTCAAGGGTTGTTAAATTCACAAGTTCGACAAAAAATATCCAATAATATAAATATATGTAATACATCTATCATTTCTATAATAATTATGATATTTGATACATCGCTGTGTTGTTCAATGAATGATTCAAAAACTTCTTCAAAATTTAAAATTAACGACCCTACCACAAGCCTGCATGTATCAAACGTGATATCCATATTTGTATCTGTGCGTCTCCAAAAATCTCCATTTAAACTTTTCTTTGGTTTTAATTTTTCTCAATCGTCCAAAATAATATTTGTTTTACATTATTTAATAGTCTTCATTCACAAAGAATCCCAGCCCACAATGTAATTCTCACGTTGCTTATTTTGTCAAATAAAATGGGTATACCAAATCGAATGCTGCACAGCTAAATAGGTCAGAAAATTACATTTAACGATTTTATTGTTGTACAGTTACGACAAATTTATCTGCTGACAAAGGTTGAAAGGGACAAAGGAAATGTTGTACAGCTAAAATAAGATTCTTTTGTGCATGTCTCTACAGCTAAACGACAGATTCAATTCAGAAACCCATTAACCTAGGTCTGCACGGAGGGAAGCACATGGGATGATGCTCAAATGGATTCGTGAATCCAATCATAAATCTCAGATCTTAAGACTGTTGCAGACTCTTGCCATTAAGGTGTTGTTGAGCTCAGCCTAGGCTTCTTTAGGGCCTGTTCAGCGCACAGTGGGGAATGAGAATGGACACGGTATTTGAACTAAATTTTACTGTGCGTGTGGAAAAAAAAAAATTGAATCAGATTCAATTTTTTTTTCCCACGGGCACAGTACTGTGCCCGAACAGGCCCTTAGAGTTTCTAGTACTCTGAGGAGTCTTAAGTTTAATGAACAAGTGTTCTTTAGCGCAGCTTAATTTCTTTTTTTTTTGTTCATTTTTTTTAAGTTTATCTAAGTTTTTAAACTATAGTTTCATATGGCTTAAAGCATTTTGCTAAGCTTAAAGTTTTCTTAAAAAAATTATTTTCAACTTTTTTTTTGAGTAAAGATTCAGAGATCAAGCCATCTAACTATTTAACACCCTTGTTATTATAATAAAAGATTTTTCTTATCCGGATTTCGAATCTATAACCTCTGACATAGAGATTATGTGTTTTTGTCACTAGACCAAAGACTTTTCAACTTTATTGCCGAACAGATGCGGATTAGTACAGCTTAAAAATTAAGCCATGTAATGGTTGCCGAAGAGTGTTTACTTTCAATGTCCAACTCAAGCTCCTGCTTATTGGATTCTTTTTTCACGGCTAGTGAGCACTAGAAAGTGTTTACTTGCACGACAACATAATCTCCTTTTTATAATTTTCCTCTTACCAAGTTGAACTTGCTTCTTTCCTTCCAGGATTTATTACAGAGACAGTTCAAACCTGAAATAATCTTTTCAATTTGAACACCTAATTACTTCAATATCCCGTTGAAAGTTTATTTTTGAAATCAAGACACCAACTGTGACAGGATGCAATTATCGTTGATCTCTCGGAGCTCGTTTTCTTTAAATGGCCATGATTTGGTAGCTACAGTCTTTTTGAAATTCCATGGCAGTAGCTGTCAGAATCATTGCAATTGTAATGTGAAACACCTCACATACAATGTATAGAGAAATTTAAATACAACAATAAATCAAAACAAAAAGGCAACAAAAAATAACACCACAGTAACTGCACCTCAGTGAAAGAGATGCATCCTTAACAGTAACTGCACCATAGCTTGAACTCACAGACAATTCTGTCTACCAGCAGTCTGTGGGTAGCGACTTTCCTCTTAAAACCCGTTCATTTCGTTGTTTTCAGATTGCCCAAGTCGCGCAAATGAACCAAGAAATCCACAACTTCTCTGTACATCTTGTTGATAGAGACTGAATAGATGAGATCCATATTTGTTGTATGGTAGCTACAATCTTAACTAATGAAAAAGTTTAATGAATTTAACGGAGTTACAGTTGCAGGTACCATTTCTAGTAGATAAGTGGCTTCTGTATTTTCGAGATCAGCTAAGCGGCATAGAAACCGGTGAGGCCAGTCGCACCAAGACCCAGGACTGATTGAAATTGCATGACTACGGGATCCATCCCTAGTTTCTTTATCCTCTTGCAGATGAGAATAGAAAAAGAGCCTGATTGAAACAAAGTTTTTTGTCTTTAATAATTGCAAAAGCAAAACAATTGTTAGTTTTGCCTTATTGATCAGTTCTCTTTAATGGATATATATTATATGGTATAACATTTGCTAATCTTTTTAGTGCGACTTAATTAAAAACACAATGGTGCCTGCTATCAATTTAATTATGTTCAGCCAGAAAGCACAATAAGAAATAGAAGACATTTAACCCAAAAAGAGAAGACTGAAGTCAAATTAATCACATATCAATTAGCACTTGAGAGTAGGTCCGATGGGTTTAATCACTCCATCGGACCTACTCTGGTTTGATGGGTTTAATCACCATCGATTTGCTTTGAGATTCGTGCAGAATGTTTTAAAATTCGTGCATGTTTGTGCGGACAAATCTTAAATTAGATCGGACGGTCATCGTGCTCGTTGAACCTAAAAGTAGGTCCGATGGGCATCGGACCTACTCCGTTCTCATCAATTAGAGAGTCAAGATTTCACCTAATGAAAAAATAAAGTACATTTTCAGAAACAAAAGAATGTCCCGTGGTTGCTAGCGACGAAAATACAAGAAGATACGTCACTGTGGACCCGCTGCTATGGAGGAAAGAGTGATCGGTTAGACGGTTACAGTTATGATTTTTCATTTTCCGTTTTTAGTTTCGAGAGGTTGAACAATGACGTTGTAAAAATAAAATTTATTTATTGCAAATTTAGTAGCCACTACCAAGCAATTTGAAAAAAAAAAATAATAATAAAGTACAATTTCATTCAAGGAAATACAAGACTATTTAAGTATATTCTTGCGTAAGCAGCAAAAATGTAGAAATGACTCATTTATTTTCAGAAACCTAATTAGAAGACTGACATATTTCTGAAACATGTTATATATGTTTTCTTTTCTTAATAACGGGTAAAGTGGATACTTTATAAATATAAAATGATAAATGTGTGAGTTTTTAAATTTAGAAGAGTAAATATGTTATTATGAATTTTAGAGAATAAATACATAATTTCAAAGTTTTTGAGGGATATACATGAAATTTCTCGTTTAAACTTTTTATCTGCCCGTAATGACAACATACCTAATCCATAGAGAGAATATCTATAATTTTGTTTTTTATTATTTCATAAATATTTAATCAGTCGTCGATTTTCATATAGATTTTTGTCAATATATGAATATATCCTTTTTTTTCCAGAAAAGTTAAAAGAATTCGACGATCTTGCATGAAACTGCAAAACAATTTTGGGAACGAATATTGATTTCGTCGAACACCTTGCGGGCATACATCAATATCCGATCAAATGGAGAATATGAAAGTCAAACAAGAAGCCAATACAAACAAACAATCAAGCACAAAAAAATAGAAAAGAGACATAAGATTTTACGTGAAAATCCTTTCGGAAGAAAACCACGGAGCACACGACGCAAATTCACTGTATCAATAAGTCTTACAAATACAAAGAGATTAACAAACCAATAACACTCTCTTTCACACTCTCTTACAATCCCATACACTAATCTATGAGATTCTCAAGTGTATCGGTGGATTGGAACAAAAAGAGCGAACTCTAGAAAGAAGCTTGGAAAACAAACTTCATTCAACATAGAAGAGAGCAACTCACGTTATTTTCCTTCGGCTCTAACTCAAAGCAGCTCATGCTTTAGCCCTTTTAATAGAAACAAATAATCATGCATTTTCGGTTCTCTATTCACTTCCGTAGAAAAACCCCAAATGCAAAATGGGCCAGGCCCTAGGCCCATTATTTGTCTTCACTTCAACAATCTCCCACTTGAAAACAAAGTTCCCACTTGATCTCACAAGCTTCGCACCGCGCTCCAACATACGAGTTACTTAACCAACTCGAATCGCCTCCTTATCCGGAGGCACCATCTTCGTGAATATATTAAAAGAATTTTCTTAATAAATGATAAAATAGATACTTTATAAAGGTAAATTACCAGCATGTACCGATTTTGAACCCTCTTCTTCCCGTCCCCACCTGGCCCAACCAATGTTCATGTCTTAATTGAGTTCTCAACATAGTAACACAATTCACGAGTTATTCGCGTTTAATTCGTTTTTTCGACGTTTTCAACCGAACACCGAATAAAATGCGATTTTTATTTTATTTTTTTACAAAAAATCAACTTTTTTTTGGGATTTTTTTGGGTTTTTTTTTTCTTCCTTGTGGTATCGATTCATTCTCAAATTATACCTGAATTATTCTCGAATCACAAATTTTTGACTCCACTGAAATCGAATCTGAACTATTAATTTGTCATTATGGTTCTCAAAACCACCAAAGGTTGGAATATCATGTCTGAAATTTTCTATAAATGCCCATGAATTGGTAGCTATGATCTAATTAACCAACAGGAGAGTTCAAAAAATTTGAAGGGGTCACAGTTACAGGTACCATTCCCAGTAGATAAGTGACTTCCGTATTTCCGAGATCAGCTAAGTGGCATAGAAACCGGTGAGCCCGGTCGCACCAAGACCCGGAAGGGGCTGAAATTGCATAAGATGATGCATTCCTTAAAACTACTAAATCCATCCCCAATTTCTTCATCCTCTTGCAGCTGGGAATAAAAAACGAGCCAAGATTAAATAAAGGAAGTTCTTTATCTTTAAAATTGAGAAGGCAAAACTTCCAATAATTTTGCCTTATTGAAACAAATTGCTTATTTATTAAGGACTTTTATGTAAAAGTTACTCCAGCCTATCTTTGTTATCCTGCACCATTTATTTCACAAGCTACAACTCGAGAAGTAACTGCAATGCAGTCATTGACCATTCTTTGTGTTGTTTATAAAGATGAAGAGACCATATTGAAGAAAGAGATTGATATTTTACTTATTAAGCTTTAATGTATCAAAACTTTTTACATAAATTGCACTGCAGCACCTCACCCGGTTGACAATTGGTGCGAGCTAATTATCTAAAAAAAAACTAAATCAACAAAATGAAAAGGGATAGAGAGAAATAGAGGATCGCCGCTAATACAAGCATAATTATTAATTCCTGGGCATTTCCAGCATCGTCTCATGTCTTGCAGTATTACAGTAACAGATAAATTTTACTGAACATATCCCATCTTCGTACAATGCGCATGCGGCTAATAACTGAATCCTCAGGGAAGATGCTTAGATACAAGAAACAAGGCTTGAGATAATAAGGTAAATCCTTATAACTTAGGTTATAAGCAAAGCAGATCTTATTGCACCACCATTTACCAGAATGCTATAATTAGAAGAATAACCCATGGGCCATGGCACATGCCAAAACTCTTGTTTGTTTTAAAAAACATCTGCATTTTTACCAGAAGAATAACCCACAGAATAACCCACTCAAGTAGCCACTACCTTTTTAGTTACCACCACAATATTTCAAAATTTTGACATTAAGGTCTTTAAAAAATCCATAACTTACCATATGTGCACCTTCAATCTGCGCATGATCCCTGGTCATGCACAGATTGAAAATGTGCATACCCTTTTTTTTTTTTTTTTCTGTTTTTTAAGAATGCAACTGTGCCATGAACACGTGACTTCTGATCAGCTAAAAAAACAAAAAGCATACATCTTAATATTAAGAATAAGACTGCGGGGTTAACTATCTCCGTAGTTCCAATGATTTCGCCAGTGTAAAGTTTATAAACGATTTCTTAACAAGAAACTTTCATGCATTGTTTCTAAATAAGAAACTCTCGTACATTCGTGAAATCGAAATAGAAACTGTCGTACCTCAAATTAGAAACTCTAATAATACTAGAGATGGAGATGCTCTCGCAGATCTGCATTTTGTTTGAAACTGATAAAACTTTTCACTTAATGCAGTTATTTTTCAATTGCACATGGTTCCGGATTTTGTGAAAAAATTAAAATTGAAAAGTCTGAAATCACTAAAAATGTTTTGAGTTCTAGATTTTATGAAAAAAATTCAAAATTGAAAACTCTAAAAAACAATTTTGGGCTCCAGATTTTTGTACTGATTCCAAACTTTGCTCATAATTTGTCAATTTAATGGATTGTTTAAGAAACTTTCATGCATTATTTCTAAATAAGAAACTCTCGTACATTCGTGAAATCGAAATAGAAAGTGTCACTTTAGATTAGAAACTCTAATAATATCAAGGATAGAGATGCTCTTAGAGAAGAGGAGGATTCAAATGCCTCCATTTTTTGTGCCTCCACCATACCTCCATTTTTAAAACGTTAATAACTCAAAATTTAAATCATAAATGTCAAAATAAAACCGTTAGATGTGATCTATGTTATTTTCTCTATGTGCTCATACAAAATTATCACATTTAGGTTTTGGTTTTATGTGAATCAATAAGTTGAAAAATCAACATCTAGAAATTATCCACATGAGTACGTTTTTATAAGCTTTTGATGACAACCAAAACAAAGTTGAAATGTCACAATTTTTTACACATGCATAGATAAAATGATGTAGATCATATCCAATTGTTTTATTTTGACTTTTAAGTTTTAAATTTTGAGTTATTAAAGTTATAAAAATAGAGGCATGATGGAGGTACAAAAAATGAAGGCATTTGAACCCTCTTTCTTAGAGAATTGCATTTTGTTTGAAAGTGATAAGAATTTCACTTAATGCAGTTATTTTCAATTGAACATGGTTTCATATTTGTGAAAAAATTAAAATTGAAAAATCTGAAACCACTAAAAATATTTTGGGTTCTAGATTTTCTGAAAAAATATTGAAAATTGAAAATTCTGAAAGACAATTATGGGTTCCAGATTTTTGTACCGATTCCAAACTTTACTCATAATTTTCAATTTAATGGAACATTTCGAATCCTCTTATAAAAATACATTATGTTGGTAGAAAAAATAAGTTTTGAGCATTTTTTTTCTCGCCGTTTAATGAAGGGAGACACTATTTTTCTATGCAAAAATTTGGAATTAAAAAAAAATAACAACGTGATGTATGTTTTGCGGGTGTAGTATCTTTTTCAATTTTTAGTTTAATCAAGACGAATAAATTAAAATTTTGAAGGGAGGAGAAGAGGTAACTTAAAAAAATTAGAGTAAATTGAGAGAGTTATTTTGTCAAGAAATTTTAAGAGAGTTATTTTGTAAAAAAAAAATTCAGAAATAATATTTTGGGATCGACTAACAGCCCCCCATTCTGTCCCCTAAACGTCATCTGATTAACTGATGTGTAAAGTACGATGGGGACCAGTAACTACATTAACTACTTGAGAGGCCGTTTATGATTGAAAAAATTTACAACTAGCGTGCATATGTATGGATACTTATGCGTACAAGTATTATCATATAATATATTAAGTATCGATATCTAAGACATCAAGTATTATAAAAAAAAAAACTGGACATCAACTTTCTTTTCTCTCTAATTACACACTCATCTTTTACACGTTTTTAGAAGTGGGTTCTTTTTCTCCGTTTAATCTCGTTAATATTTCTGACGATATGTGAGGAATTTTGCGAATCTAAAACTACGGACATCTTCTACGTAATTTTCTCTTTCAAATGAGATCCATGATGAATTACTTTCGGATTTTTCGTCGTTCAAGTATTAATAACTCGTTATGTAAGTATTCATATCTCGTCGAGAAAGTATTTCATACATCGTCGTTTAAGTATTCATACATCGTCGAACAAATATTCATACCTAAGATATCAAATATTTCTAAAACAATTGAACATATAAATTTTTTTAATTTCTCTTATCACACACCCATCTTTTACACGTTTTCAGATGTGGATTTTTTTCCATTCAATCTCGCCTATATTTCTAATGATCTGTGAGATATTTTACAAATCTAAAACATCAAGTATTCATATCTAAGATATCAAGTATTCATATATAATATATCAAGTATTCATACCTAAGATATCAAGTATTTAAAAAAAAACTGGACACATCACTTACTCATCTTTTACACGTTTTTAGAGGTGTTTTTTTTTTCTCCGTTCAATCTAACCAATATTTCTAACGATCTATGAGAAATTTTGTAAATCTAAAATCACGAACGTCTTCTACACAATTTTCTCTTTCAAATGAGATCCATGATGACATACTTTCGAGTTGTCTGTCGCACAAGTATTCATACCTAATCAAGCAAGTATTCATAATAGTGGTCCCGCCAGTGGGTATTGACAGTTAGACGGGGACCACTAACTGTTAGTTAAAGTCGTTAATTAATTATTAACATAGTTAGTTACCATCAGAGAGACATTTAGGGGACCAAACAACGACAGATAATATAATTACTCTAATATTTTATTTAATTTTTTTCGAAAGAAGATTATTTTATCAAATTCCCAAAAAAAAATTTCATACGAGACACTGCATGAAATGATCCTTGCAATCAATTTACCTCAGATACTTTTTACTAGCTAATTTTATTGAATGCACATTAAAGTGTCTGTTCAGTAGAGTGGGAAAAATGGCACGGCAGAGTCAGTTTCGTCACGGAACGGTACGGCACGCGTGTCAGTGACGTGCCGTGACTCGTGTGTCCCGTACCGTGACCATTCGCGTGCCGTGCTCATCTTTTGAAACTTTTGCACAGCATGACACGGCACGACACGTAGTCATGCGAGTTACGTGTAATTAGGAGCATTAAATATTAATTTAACAGTGAATCTTGAATAAATTAACATAAATTATGATTTAATGGTCACGTGATTCACGTATGATCACAGCACGTTTTAGACAGCGTGACTCACGTGGCGTGAATATTTGCGTGCCGTGACCACCCTTGATATTTTGGTCACGGTACGGCACGACACGTGAAAAATTAACTTAATCACGGCACGGCACGACATGAGACCAAAGTCACGGCGTGTTAATCACGGCACGGCACGTCACGTTTTTTCCACTCTACTGTCCAGTATTTATTGTTAAACACTGAGAACGCCGCAGAAAATCACTGCACATAGCTAGGGAACAACAGCAGTTCTAAAGCTCTAAATGGCGCCGTACACAAAAAGCAGAGAAATGTGTAGACCCTAGTCTCGTTGACGTTCATGTGATGCTTCGCCTTCACGATTCCAGCATCATTGATTGATTCATTATTTATTTGTTCTTCTCAAAACCACAAGCACTAAAATTAAAGCTGTGCGCTTTTCACCAAAATCGTAGATTCCAAATGTGCTGTACCTTAGGCGCACTTTACTGGTGACGAAGCCACCGAACTCCAGGGAGAAAGTTCTCGACGCGCTTCGGCGGTTTGTGCGAGTCATTCTAAAGTTTTGTTCTCGTCAGGACACCAGACCGCAATTCAAAAGCTGAACTCCCTGGATCCGGTTCTCCTGTGCTGGTGAATAATTCGATATACGTGTCTTTTGTTTCCGGTTTCGAGACGTTCCATGTGAATTCAAGATTTAAACCAATGAAGTTAGAATTGTATTACTCCAAAGATGCAAACTCAAAAGTTAACAAAGACTATTAGTCTAATCACACAACTATCAGAAACCATTTGATTGATGATACATACGATCCCGTGTGAATTCAAGATTTAAACCATTTGCAAGTTGCAGTGAACTTCTAAAAAATATTACTATAGATACATGAGGAGGATCTAAGTTACAACAAATTTGAGTTACAACAATTATTTTTTTCATTTTCAAAGTCCAAATCATCGATTAAAACCGTTCAACATGATCTCTACAATAAAATGTGCTTGCAGATCACATTTTACATTTTTCTAATTTTTTTTACTATTTATTAAGTATTTTACAAAAAATAGTCATATTCAGATCATTGAATTTTGTACCCATCTTAATATATAGTAAAAAAATTCAAAAAAATGTAAAATTTGATCTGCAAGCACATTTTATTTAGATAATCATGTTGAACGGTTTGGATCAACGATTTAGACTTTGAAAATGAAAAAAAAAATTGTTGTAACTTTGTTGTAACTTGATCCCTCCTCTAGATACATTACCAATTTAGTATTATAGTTATTATTGATTTATTTTGCTACAGATTCTAGTATTTTTGCATGCATGGAAACAGCCACAGAAAATCATGACAACATTTCTTTAATTTCCAAGTTCCCAGTTACCAGTTACCAGTACCACCACCATACCGACCTGAATATTTTTCTCTAATAAAATCCAAAAACCCAAATTGATGACCGTTGAGCTTCAGACACAGTCCCCTAGATTTTCCCATTTTCAAATTTTAAAACCATTTCTTCCCCAGTTCAACATCTTTCTCCATTCAAACAATAAAACCGAGCCCATTTACACCACTCTCAAATTCTTATCCTTTTCTTTCTTTCGCATCCGAAACCCACCATTAATGTCTGATTTAAAGAGAGTCCCTTTACTTCCTCTAAATACCAACATTCCCAAATGTCTCGATCCGGATACAAATGCCAAACCCGAACCCGATTCGTCTGAGAAAGAAAACCCGGTTCCAGCACCCTCTCCAGGTTCAGTTTCTCTCAAAGGCAGGAGACCACAGCCTTATTCACCCAAAAACCCATTGAGCAAAGGACCATTAAAGTCCTCTTCTCTCCAGATGTGCATGAAGCTTAATGAAGAGGATTCGGGTTTAAAAATACCGGACCCGGTACCCCACTCATCAGATATCTGGGAGTTTTCGGATTCAGAGTCGGCACCCGCTTCGTCATGGTCTACACTTCCTAACAGGTAATCAGGTATACCTAGAACAAAATTCAACAGCATCACTGAAAATTTTGGCAAAAAAATGCAAGAATAAAAAGCATAATTGATGATTGCTGACACTTGTTTTTATTATTCTCTCAGGGCATTGTTATCCAGACCTCTTCCATTGGATGTGGGGAGGTGCACTTGTATAATAGCCAAGGAGACAGTTGAAGGAGAAAGGGGTATTTCGGTCTATTCTCTGTACACCAATGTGAGTTTCTGGTGCCCTGTTGGTGTGTGTTTGTACCATTTACCCCTTAAAATAATAAAAGATAATGTAACTGTGAATTTGAATAACCTCAATTTTGACCAGTACTAGAATAAACTGAAATAAGCATTAGAGATACTGGTGTAAGTGGATATAGCCATTAAGTCAGTTTGAGTGGCCTCCGTGGAGTAATTATAAAAACGCGGTGCAGTATTTCGTTATAATTCAAAATTAATATTAATTTGTTTTCTGTATGTAAACAGGAAGGCCAGGGTAGACAAGATAGAAAATTAGCTATTGCTCGACACAGGAGGAGACGAGGCCGATCTGAGTTTATCGTGGCTCAGAATCTGAAGGGTATTTTTGTTACCTCTGACGAGGGATTTTTGGGAACAATCTCAGCTAATCTCATTGGATCCAAGTACCAAATATTCAATCAGGTATAACTAATTGCTATCTACTCATAGTCAGGGCGGATCCAGGATTTTCGTCGGGGGAGGCAAAAAATTATCGAATCGGGTCATTAACTTATTGGGTACTCCATAAAAAACAATGTTTTCCAATGCTTTGACTTGTAATTTCTGATGCTCTAGCTTATAATTCTAACTACTAATCATAATTCAAGAAATTTTTTTTAATTTTTACTCTAAATTTAACCCGAATTACATATCAAACATCTAGAGGGGAGCAAAAAAAATTTCAGAGGAGGGGGGGCAAAGTCAGTCGTGACCGATAGATCTCCACTAAAACTCAAAATCCAGGGGGGGCAACTGCCCTCTCCTGGTACAATGTGGGTCCGCCCCTGCTCATAGTCTTGTGCTGTTCACTTGCAGTAAGGTATTTAGTACCTGTATGGATTTAACTAATTTGACTGCTTTATACAGTGTATCAAAATCAAACATGTACGTACAATTATCCCAGATAACTCCCATAGCTGACCTGTTGTATGTATTAAAACCTGGTTTACTTCCGTGCAATTCTATACCTGACAGGCTGACAGGCACGTCCATAGTTTCTAAACCGTACCAGTATAAGTTCATAGCAGTCTCCGGGGGTAAACTTTAAATTTAACCTATTTATTATTATGTTATCCCAGATAACTCCCATAGCTGACCTGTTGTATGTATTAAAATCTGGTTTACTTCCGTGCAGTTCTATACCTGACAGGCTGACCTGTTTCTAAACAGTACCAGTATGAGTTCAAAATTTAACCTATTTATTATTATGTTGTTCAGGGGAAAAGACTTGATACTTCAAAAACTGAGAATAAAAAGCTTCTTGGTGTTGTTATGTAAGTTCATTCTTTCAACTTTTGTTTTGAACTTCTTGTATAATATACAGAACATGAAATTTCTTGTTCTTAATATGTTAAAAAAAAAACTTAAAATGAGTTTTTTGACAGGTTTGTACCTACAATAACCACATTTACGGGGAGGTTTAGAAGCATAAGGGCATGGATTCCAAGGCAACTGCAGACGACACAACTCAAAAGTACATCTACAAATCATGTTAGTAAATCTATCTTTTTTTCAAAATGAAATATAAAATTAAAATTCTAGATACATTCTAGTATGTTACTAATTGTTCAAGCCAATGATTTCTGGAATAATTTTGGCTTAAGTGCCATCGTGTAAGATTTTTGTTATGGCAATTAAAATTTATTGTGAAAAGTGCAATAATGAGGAAACCCAAACGGGCATAAGCAAGTCTAGGCCCGTGCCCAGGTTTAAAGTTCAGCATATATTATATTTAGCTTTTGATTATTGATCTAACAAATATAACTTACTGATATTCAAACACAATTTTGATCCTGTTTCAATAGCAGATTCAACATGTAAATGGGCTGACTAAAGACTGGGATATGAAGAAAAAAACTGCCGATCAGCTCATCTCAAGAGTTCCATTCTACAACAGTGTAAGTTTTTTTTGTTTTCTTTTTAAAGCCACTGGGATTTTATTTCCACTTTCCATGAGCAACCGAGATACAACATTAAGCTCCAATAAGTCTCAATTCATCACTATTTATACAAATAAGCTACAATTTATACCAAAATTTCACATAAATCAATCATTAATTGTTGAAATTAAGGATCAATTATACTTCCTCAAGGAATTGAATATTTCTGATTTTGGCAATCACATTTGAATTGAGCTCAGATTACCTGTTATATACAATAATCACTGAAAATGGAAAAGGAAGCAAAGGTGCTGTCCAACATTTTCTGAACCTCTATAGGAATAGAAGCTATGGTAATTCATTAGTGGTATAAAAGGTGTTGCCAAAATAGGAATAAAAGGTGTTGCCTTTTATTATACAGGTAACAAGGCGTTACGAATTAGATTACAGAGAAAGATCTGGAAGAACTGGCCAAAGAGTGCAAACATCTGTTAAGAATTTTCAAATGACCATGGAGGTAATTTCTCTCTTTGTCACTTTCCCCTACATAACATGCAAATCTGTGCCATTCTTTCACTGACACTATGGTAGTCTGATGGGCAGTTGATTACCAGAATTCATCAAAGTTTGTGATTGACACTATTTGCTTCAAGCCGAATCTCTTCTGAAACTAGTGCATATTATTCATAGCATATCTGTTCTTCTCTCTTTTTTTAACCACTTCCATTTCAAGCTGTAATTGATTTATTACCTAATAAGTTATTCTTTGAAGAATATTAACTTTATAATGAAACAGGAAAAAAACAAGCAAACAATCCTGCAACTTGGAAGGATCGGGAAGTCGAAATATATTATGGATTTCAGGTATGGCAGCTTGGTTGCTTCATAAGATGATTCAGTAGTTCTAATTAGGAAAAATAACAACAACAACAACAACCAAGCCTTTAGTCCCAAATGTTATAATTTATCTAACAAACATCTTATCTTTGCAGATATCCATTAACGGGTTATCAAGCATTCTGCATATGTTTAGCAGCCATTGACTCGAAACTTTGTTGCACTCTATGAAGGTCATTGGTTTGATTTAAGATAATTGCTTTTCTGGGATATAAAAAGTTAGCATCTTGCTGGCCTAATTTTGTACTTGTATTTGCTTGAGATGGAACAACCTGGGATTGTGTTGTCCAACCTAGACAATTTCAATGAAAATATGTTAATCTTTCTTTGGAGTTGACAAAAAAAAAGAACAAACTAACTAAAAAGCACGAACCCTTCATGTTAAAGTGCTTTTATCAATCAAAAGACAAAGGCTTCAACCAGTAAACAAAACAAATAAACAATGATGCTCAAGCTTTCTTTTAGTTGCACACACTCCTCTTTTAAAAAACATTGGAGCAACATTTAAGCTTTGTATTAACAAGAACAAGAAAAAAATGCTAAAGACCGTTTCTCATTTCCCAACCTTTTGTTTTCAATATATTTTCCCCTCTTTATAAGTTGAGAATGCCAGTAGCAAGTTGAGCCCCTTTTCAGATTAGATGTCAGATCACTTGCCAGTTTTCTCAATCGGAACCCCTGACTGAAAATTAGAACCACAACCCCATTCCAGATTCAATCAAATACCGCCAACTTCTCATACTCCTTGCCGGAGATGGCCTTCTCCATAACAGCTCTCGGGCTAATTATTCCACCTCCCTCCAAAAACAACTTCAACATATTCTTCGAGAAACCACTAACCAATGCAACCCCTTTCTCGCTGGCTGTCACCGGCACAGACAGTGAATCCCTCAAGTTCCAAAACACTACCTCAGGTACTGCCTCACCATACCCATTTTCTTCATACTTTCGCTTAATCACCTCGTAATCTGTCTCCCATGGATTGGCAGATGCCTCGTCAAACTCCATGTCACTAAAAACAAACACTCGTTTGACCATCTTTTCAGGCTGCAGCTGGCCCTGCACCGCCACCTCCAGCATCTTGTCGAACACCTTTTGAAAATCGGTGTTCATCCCCCAATCCATCCGCTCGACAAAGTTCATCTTTTCTTTGATGGTCCCACCACGGATCAGGTGCAGTTGTGGATTTTCACTAAATGTAATAACCCTGCCATGCCATGGCTCTTCACTCAATTCAGACACCAGTAAACCAAGTGCCACACAGACTTCCATGGGCGTGCCGTACATACTCCCTGATACGTCACACACTGCAATAGAATTACTCAATTTTCCCTTTGTCAATAGGTCATTCACCATGCGCTCCCACTGGAGATCTGCCACCTCATCATCTGATTGTAATATCTCATGCGGCAACAGTGCGCCAGCCGCAATCTTCGCCTTCCCTTCCTTGACATCACCCAGAAAACTCTCGAACCTTTCTTTATCGTACTTCAGGAAGAATTCCTTGTAGTTTTTCATTGCTACCGAGGCCACACGATTGTATGGGATGGAGCCCCAGTCACCTTTTCCAATATACACCTCGGGCAGCTGTAAGGCACGGCGAAGGGGCACTAGCACAAATTTTCTCAATCGCTCGCGTGCACGGTAGGCATAGTGCTCATCTGACAGGCTGGCGAATTCCGCATCAGAGTCCTTTGGGAAGAGACGGCGTGCAATTGCCTCACAGAGTAGTGTCGATCGATCATATGGCGAGTCGAGAGTGGGGCACCATTTTGCGGCCAATGACAGGTGGCAGTTTTTCTTGCCGGAGTTAAATTGCTGGAGATCCTTGGATAGTAGAGAAGCGAACAAATCAGCGGTGCAATCATGTAGGAGGCGGTAGTTTGGGTCCCTGTTGTATTGCTCCAGGGCACGCTTAGCAGCCTCGGCACGGCGTCTACGGCGGAGCTCGGCTGCCTTTTCTGATAACACCCTTCCCTTTTCCAAATCAGTGGCAATTCGCTCCTCTGTTGATAACTCGTTCTTTTGTGCCAATCTGGCAGCCTTTGACCTCCTATTGGGTCGGGCAACAAAGCGGTGCCTGTTAAACCTGCCGGGCTTGGCACGAATTTTGCGGGGCCTGGTTCGTGTGGATCCTCCATTGATAATCCGGTGCAGTAACTCCGGCATATCTTTCAGATACCCAAATTCAGATATGGGCCCTGCATTCAATGCCAGGGTTTTCGGATGCTGCGAGTGGAGCCCTCACGGTCTGACTTCCCGGACCCACGCACTCCCCTTAGATTACACATGAGTCGGAGGGTGGCTGATGGGTCAGTGGCCCACGCTGCAGAGAGAAGGGAGGTGACTCTGACGGCTGTGGTCCCCGGCACAATTTGAAAGAAGAAGTCAAGGCAGGGATCCCCAGATGCCAAGTAGGTAGCAGAGCAGTTTTCAGTCAGGCCTTTCATTGGTTCTGTGCCAGTAGAGGGATCTGAAATTGGAATAGTCTTAATGCAGTTAGTTGAGTTATTAATTGAGGTGTTGCCGGTGGTAGTTGCAAGGCGAGCCTCCGGCGGGCCCACAAGGATGTTTGAGGTGACGGCCATTTGTTGTGCTAGCGTGGGTGTGTGTTGAAAGTTGAAACAGAGAAGAAGAGGGATAGCGTGTAGTAGTTTGTGTTAGAGGTTTATGATAGGAGAGGGTTTATATTGTGAAGGAATTGATGAAGAGGCGATGGTTCCTTGGATGCCAAGGAGAAAGAAGATGATCTGTCCCGACTCGGTCGCTGTCCAATCAGAGACCGAACTTGTATTCTTTCTACCCGGTAACGCTACCACCCGATAACCCGATAATCTCTTCAGTTATATTTTGTTTCTTCCGCAAAAATTTTATCGGAGCATGCCATTTTTGCAGCCATTTTTGCAGCATGCCATTTTTGCAGCAGAGGTGAAAACGGTATGGATAATATCCGATTCGAATTTGATTCGTATTTGATTCGTATTTAAAAAAATTAGATGTGAATATTTGATATTTGAATATTAGTGTGGATATGGATGCTAATATAGTTTTACGTTTCAATTATCCATATCCGAATAGTAAATATATTTCATATATTTTAATATATATTATGAAAAAATATTGTTATTCATCATTAAAATTAGATAAATATTATGAACTTTGATATTTTTTAATATTATTTTAATAAATATCTGATCCAATCTAATCCGGCTTATATCCAATCCGCATCCGTATTCGGAAAATTAAAAAAAATATATGAATATAATTTTACCACTATCCGCTCCGTATTCGCTCCGTTTTTACACCCACTTCTTAGTTCTGACAAATGAGTAATATGTAATACATACCTCAAATTGGTATAGCTAATTATTTTGAGGAGGATCAAGTTACAACAAAGTTACAACAATCATTTTTTTCATTTTCAAAGTCCAAATCGTCGATCCAAACCGTTCAACATGATCTCCACAATAAAATGTGCTTGAAAATCAAATTTTACATTTTTTTTTGAATTTTTTTACTATTTATTAAGTATTTTACAAAAAATAGTCAGATTTAGACTATTGAATTTTGTACCCATCTTAATAAATAGTAAAAAAATTCAAAAAAATGTAAAATTTGATGTGCAAGCACATTTTATTTAGATAATCATGTTGAACAATTTGGATCGACAATTTGGACTTTGAAAATGAAAAAAATAATTGTTGTAACTTGATTCCTTCTCAATTATTTTATGCAGTTTGTGACATTCCAAAATGCATAAAATAATTAGCGGAGGGATCCAATTACTCAAACAGAATATTAGAGTCGATTTGAATCTGGATAGATACCTCCGTTTGGATCCGATAAGAGTTCGGGATCGATCGAGATAGAGGCGGTCGTTTACTTTCGTTTCTTTATTAGTAATAAAATAACATAAATTATCCTTAATAAATATTGGAAACGGGTCTTGTCAACAAAAAAAATCTTGTCAAAAAAGATTGGAAACGTGGAATGCACGAATTGTCTGTTCGTACAGTGGTAGACTTTGTTACACTATTGGGCCTCATTGCTATCATCTAGGCCCGCATTTACCACAATTTTGGGCCGCATATACTTTCTCCTTTTGAGTGATTTGGGCCCTGAAATCTTGTGCTCCTCTGGAAATCCATCTATTTTTTTAGTTCATGCGCTATGACAACAATTTATGCACAGAACAAAGAAAAGGGAGGAACTGTCATCCTGATTTGTTTTAGTTCATTAGAAAAACTTTGTGCCAATGAAATACAACAACAAATGCTATGTATTTTGTTGGCCAGAAATATAAAACTTAATGGCAAATATATACTGAAGATATGCCCTGTAAATACTGTTGACCGAAAAGCATTAATGCCAAATATATAACTGTCGACTCAAAGCATTAAATGCCAAAGACTACTGAAATATATGCCTTGCAACTATTGCTCCAAAGCATTAAAAGCCGAAGATATACTAAAACATATGCGTAGTAACTGTTGACCCAAAGCATTAAATGCCAAAGATATACTGAAACAATAACATATATGTTGTAACTGCTGCCCCAAAGCATTAATGCTAAAGATATGATTCCAACAAATTCAATGAAGCACCTCTAGCAAGGTTCAATTTCTAATAGGTTTTAACCTGCGCCAGCAATGTAACTCTCTGGCATTGGCAACTATATATATTTAGACTCCACAAAGGTCAAAAGGAGTGTGCTTAGGTGAAGATTTTATTGATCTTGAACTCATTTCTATTCATTATCAACCTGAGTTGAAGGCTTGAAATCAATCAGGTTTGCCCTAAATTTCTATATCTTTTTATATTGTCCCTTCATTTTTAGATGATTAAAGTATGATCTAAGAAGGTTTTGCTGATTTGCTACAAGGATATCAAATTTTACAATTCCGTTCTTTGCTAGAATTATTTGGAAAAAAAATATCGCAATGGATAACTTTTATCACATGGAATAGAGTTTAATCTACTTGTAACAAATTAACTTTGCACTTTTAAAATCAATTTTGCTTGTTCACGGCAGAACTTGCTCTGAATTTACAGGATTTTGTGTTCTCCCTCCACATATGTGGGAGTTTTTAAGTTTTTGATAATCTGTGATTGCCTGAAACAAAATTATTATTTGTTCTTGCTCCAAACTATTTCCACAAGTTTGCGAACTAATATTGTTTGCGAAACCCTAAACCCTAATATTGTTTGCGAACATTGATGGTGTTTATGTATGGCATTTGGTAATTACTAACAATGCAGACTAATGCCTCTATTAAAATTCTCTTACAATGTTTACACTAGTAGTGTCATCCTCTTTCTTTTTTCTTTTACAGGGAGTCACAAAAGATGGGAGTACTTTTAGGAAGAATTACAGGAGACACTGTTCAGCATGGACGGTATAGGAAATCAACAGAACGTATCGAGCATGATCCAATCTACATCGCATTATTCATTTCTGGTAAGGTCATAACCGCATATGGATAAGAGATTAAGAGGTAATTTTTCCTCTCTTTTTTTCCAAATTAAATAAATTTCACAGAAAATTCAGAACTAACCGTCCGTAGAGAACAAAAGCGGCAAACTAAAATTGAATTCTAGTGCTAACAGCCCTAGATCTAACAAATGGGTTTTTTATTTCACGAAATAACAATTTTTCGTAAAAGAAAGTAATTAGTGGTATTTTATTGGTGTAAATAAAATGGTCTTCCTGCTAAAAGAAATGAGAAACAGGACGACAGAGAAAAATTCATAGTAGATAATAAATTTACAGAGTATTTGCATTATTTCATGTGAGCATTACGTAAAGATTAACGTCCCATATAATTTACATTCGATAGGGATAAATTCTGCGTTAATTGCATTATTTCACAAGTGAACTGACATTTAACTCGAATAAAATTGACACTTCATCCAAGGACGCGTATCTTCTGAGGTAACAGAATATTTCTGTTTGGGATCATGGCCGTCTGATCGGGATCTGAGCCAATCTGGCCAGAGGTGGAGCGCACGGGGCCCACTTAAATAGTCGTGTGGAATGCCATTGAACGGTCCAGATTCAAACAGAAATATTCCGTTACCTCAGGTGATACAAATTCAATGGGCCAATCTCAAGGCCACTTAACTAACAAGCTACCATTTTCAAAGCAAAAGAGCTAAACCCAGAATAAAGATCTTGAAAGAACAGTCTTTTACCAAACATTAAGATTAACATATTTACATGATCGACATGGGTTACCTACTGAAAACAACACAAGAGAAAAGTTTGTCTGTATCCATAATTCTTATAATATATTATATAGTTTATATCAGAATATTTACAATTGAGAATTCTCTCCCTTCATTTCAACAGCCATACGAAGCTTGACACATGGCAGGATCAGGAAGCACTTGAACGAATGGTGTCAGGAAGCAAAGCAACTGTCACCACGAAATATTCAGAACCCACCGGGAGGTTATATGGGTTTAACCCAAAGCGGGACCCAGATCCCAACCGGGACCCAGCCATGTCAGATTGCACCATGCACCTCTCTATGTGCACAATTTGACCAATTATGTGGGCCGGCTGGGTTGAGTGCTGTTCAGTGAAAAGAGCAACTGACTCGTCAGAGAGGTAGTAATTCGAGTGATTACGGTTTACCGCCTCATATTTACCATTAGAGTTACGCACAAAGGCTGCCAGCTCGTGGACTTCAAGTCGGCCAAAGGATATCTTTTCCTTGCTTGCCTGGTATATTAAAAAGAAAGAAGAAAGGAAGTCAAGCGCATTATATTATCATTAGAAAACTAAATCTTTTGTTTGTAAAACAATTAGGCAGTTGAAATGTAATTAACATTCAACAGAAATTTTCTGTAAAAGGTTATACCATATCTTGATACCTGTCAAGCAAAAGTATCAGTATAGGGTCAAGGAGTATAATTGTATGCATGTTTGTACAAGATCAAATTTGCTGACCACTCCATCTTTTATTTTATTTTATTTTATTTTAAAAAAAAATTGGTAACTTATACTAGCTGGTACCTACCTGCTTCTCAAGCTGAAGTTTAGCATAGAGATTGCGAATCAGCTCCCTCTTTTCTTCTAATTCTCTCACAAGATGGCTGTGTGTAGTTTCCATCCGAGAGCACTGTTCTAGCAGATCAGCACTCTGACGCGAGATGAATCCAACTTTGTCAGAAAGCACCTTAATGCACTGATGGAATTCGTCTCCTTCATCCTTCTTAGACGAACTGCATTGATTAAGAGGGGCAAAAGCTCATTAAAATAGTGAAGCTATAAACAAAATAAGCACCTGAAGAAAAAGATCTCAACCTTCCCCTTTTTAGTTATTTACAATCGACTACCTCAATAGTATGTACTGATATAAGAGTATGACAACTGTTTGATCATTTTCAATATTTTTTTCTTGACATGATCATTGTATGTTTAATTACAAACTCTTTAAGGAAAATAAAAGGCACTTCACAAAATGGGAGTTTCAACGAAGCACCCTTCCACCAGCTATACAAGTTGCAGCTTTCTCTTTCTTTTCAATACAAGTCAAAAGTGCACATTCATAATTCAGAAGAATAAAAACAATTCAAACCAAAATTGAAAACTTAAGAGGACAGATACAACTGCAGCAGCACTTACCAACCAAAACTAAAACCAACCATATCAATGATCATCTCTCTCAGGCACACACACAGAAAAATGAAAAGGGACAAAAAATAAGAAAAGAAAACGGTAACCATCTCTCTCAGGCACACACACAGAATAAGGGCAGCCCATACCTGGCCAAAGAGAGGGATAAGGAGCGAAGGGAATCGGCGAGGCCAGGCACACCAGGGGCAGTGATGCAACCCCGCAGCCTCTCAAAGAGGCTGTGTATCTTCAGAGCAGAAGACCGTAGTGCTTCGTATTCAGCAGCTCTTCTTTCTGCTGCACATTTGTTGATGCGTGCCTCCTCTCTTGCCTCATGCAGGCAGTTCTCCAGGTGAGCACAGTTCATCTGAAAATGCCCATATTTCAATGAATAGGTTCAATCAACAATGACTGTTGGTACTCTACTTGATTGCAGAATACATTCCTGTAAAGTGCCAGTCTGACATTTTGCTGTTTGCTTTGTAAAATCCCTACAGCATTTGACATAAGAGTCTGTTTGATCACAGGTCACGGTGCTCCGAGCAGCGGAGTCAAATACTGGAATATTTCATTGCATTTGTCTTCGACATGTGTCAAATAGATACTAAGTAGGTCTTTTTTTAGTATTTATTAAGATATGTACAAAATTGTTGTTTTCAAACAATTCTGGACCATTGAAAAACAGCGATTTTCAAAAATTCTAAATAGATAGTAAAAAAATTCCAAAAAATATAAAATTTGGTCTCCAAGCACATTTTAATATGGATATCATGTTGAACGGTTCTGATCGACTGTTTGGATTTTGAAATCAAAAAAATGAATTATAAAAATATAGTGTCAAGATGTGTCACCATAAAATGGTGTAATTGGATCCTCCTCTCTCTCTCTCTCTCTCTCTCTCTCTCTCTCTCTATATATATATATATATATATATTGCAGCTGGTACCATACTGTGTAGGTCATTTTATGTGAATTACCATTTTACTGGATAAGAAACCATTTCAATTGATGGTATCAAGTATTAAGCTAAAGGAGAAAACTACTATTTTCCACTTTCATTGATCAGAAATAAAAAAGGAGAAAAAATAAAAAAGGAGAAAATCATGTTCTTGCATAAGGTGAGGTCATCATTCCATTCACACAATAGAAAACAAAATATAGGCCGTTTGCACAAAGAAAGAAAAAAACATGCATTCATTACCTGAGATTCATCAAGTAAGTTGCGGCTGTGTTCAAGCTCTACCCTAAGAGACTTGACATCCTCTGAAAAAACCCTGATTTTCTCCTCAGCTTCTTCTAGAAGGTTCATCTTTTCCTCTATATCTCTTTTTAGCTCCATCACAGCCTCCTCTAGTACCTGGTGCTGGTCTATACCTGCTTCACCTGCAGCTGCTGTATCATCCCTCATCTCCAACCGCTCTTCCTTCTCGGCATCCCCGGTCTGGTTCATTGAGGCATCCATTGAGTTTCGTGTTGATTCTGCCGATGGGTTGTTGTTGGTATTTGAACCCGAAATAAGATCTATCATGTTCTCATCTCCTCCCTCCAATATATTTTTGCTAGGCTGTCTCCCTGGAGCTGTTATTTTCTCCATGAATGCTGACGTGGCTGAAGAAGATTCATCCATCTGTTCAAGGGCCTTGAAGCCGGTGTCTCTCTGACCTTGTACATAACGTTCTGATAGTTTATTCTCAAGCTCTTTTATCCTTTTCTCATAAGAGTTGCATTGCTCCTGCTTCGAGTTGAGCATAGATTCAAGATGGTTAGCATATCCGTCCTTTAAGGCAAGTGCTTCGTCGGTTTTCTCCTTCATCTCCTTGAGCGTTTTCTCAAATTGTTCCCCATTTTCTGAAGTTTCAAAAAAACCCACCTCTGCATTCAATCCACATATTATCACAATAGCTGAGGCAAGCTCTGCTTTTAATTTTGCATTCTCAACCTCGATCCTACTTGTGCCCTCAATAGTCACTGAATCAGAATCATCTATCTCTGACAGCTCATCAGTTTTCGTGATATTGCTCAAAGTTCCAAGACCTGACCCAACAAGAGCTAATGGAGCAAGACGCTCCACATCAGGCAAGTCAATCTTTAACAAGTCCCCATCAAAGGGAGAAATGTTAACATTACATTGGCTAGGTGTATCAAACAATCCCATCTGCGCCATCATGTCATGTGGTACATACCGGCCCCATGTCCTCAAAAATCCCTCCCGCCTTCTTATCTCGGTCTCTCTCTCAGTAGCTAGTCTCTCTGCCAGCTGTCCTGCCAAACCCATATAAAGCTTGAAATTTGACCGTCGCCGTACCACCTCCGCAAGGCATGCCCGATATGCATGCCCAATACCGCTTACCAGCTTCAAATTTTCAAAATCTCTATCTTGATGCCCCATCACCTCTTGAAAAGCATGCAGCTCATTCATGGTGTCTTTGATAGAAAATTGTGCCGATTTGACCCTCTGCATGCTCACATGCACTAAGTGGTTCATTCTGTTTTTGTTCGCTTTGCATTTTTCAAGGAAGGAAGAGATGGCCTCGTCAAAGGAATACATGTTGGGGAGGTGGGTTTTCTCATGCTCCTCATATATGCGGCCCACCGCTGATACTGCATCGTGGGGCCGCAGTGAGGCTGACAGGTTGGGTCTTGAGCATTCATCTACTCGCTTCTTGGCCGTGTCCACATCTTTGCTGAAAGAAGAGAGAGAATTGATTAGCTAGCATGGACTGTAAACCAATAATGTTCTTGTATGATTATGTGGGAGCGTTGTGATACTTATTCATTACTAGTTCATACATCCACTGACGAACAAAGGACTTAAAAAATGTTACTATTTATCTTTTTTAGAGACACCTTTCAAGTACTCAAGTACACAACACACACACACACACACAGAGGACAGTAGATGCTAGCAGATAGCAACACAGAAGAAGAACATACTGAGTTGCATTTACAGATAAAAAATAGGGGACTATTTTGGCTCCCCCCCCCCCCCCCAGTAAAATCATCTCAAGCTGAGAATATGATCGTGAGTACCAAAAGAAATTGCAAGGACCGAATTCAACAAATACTCATCAACCACAAAGTATAAGCTTTAAACTAAATCTTTTACAAAATTCAACACAGAGTCCCGCTACTTACAAAACTTCACCCCCCCCCGACTTACTCTCATTTGTACAATGACACCTCAATTACAGCTCAATCTAGAATTAGGAGATTGAGGAGGTACATGTTGAATAACCAAATTACCTCAGACTAAAAAATGGAATCCAAAAACTACCTGAGAACTTGCATGATGCTCCTCTGCTCATTGACCAGTCTCTGGTGCTCTTTTACAGATGTGTCCAAATCTTTTGCCGAATTCACAATCATGGCCTCAAACAGGTTCTCGACTCTTCTCTTCAATTCACCAAAATTTGACTTCAGCTGGAAGACCTTTCCTTCAAACTGACGATGTGAGACTGCACATGCCTCGGCCCACTTCCGTAACTCATTTTCCTTCACTAAATCAACCAAAGACCTCCTACCTTCCCTTTGTAAATATGTGGGCAACTTGACTCGTCTTAACCTCTCCAGATCCCTTTCAAAGTTAGCTAAAAGTTCAGCATGTGCCTTGTGTTGCCTCGAGAAGCACTTCATGAACTCATTATACCGAAAAAGGAGCTTCCGGAAAGTGACTTCCAGAGTTCCACGTGCAGTTTCCAAGGCGCGCTCCTGAACCTGTGTCTCCCTGACAAGCCTCTTGCACACCTCGAACTTAACCTTAGTACAACCGTAAATTGAGTTCGATATCTGAAAGTGGTACCTGAACTTGTGCTCATATGATACCAGTGCCTTCAGAGCTGGGTCACTAGAATTGGTCTCTAGAGGAGGTGTCACACTAGGCGGCGGCAGGACAGGGTTAATGGGTATATCTATTATTTCAGGACCTGGTAAGGGGGAGTCAGCATGAAGGCGAGACTTGTTGTACAAGAATACCTCACTGTCATCTTGGGGTAATTTGTAGGCAGAGAGAGGTTGTGTTAGGTCTAAAGAATTGTAACCATATAGGAAAAGCTGATCAGAGAGAGGGATGCCCGTTAGGCTCTGGATGGAGAGCCCAATAGCCTCGACAGTGGTCGACCCGTCACATTCAAACTCAAAGCTGTTACCGTTCTCTGCCACGTGGGCCAGTAGCTTCCTGCCAAGTGAGACACCGGGGTTGGCCGGGTCTTCACCAGATGTCAGAGTTGAACCAGCACTCATCTCTCTCTACTCTTAAAAAGAAAAATCCAATTGGGTAGCACTTTCCTATTTGATCAAGAATTTGATAACAGAGATATTTCTCTTAAAATTAAAAAGCTATTGAAATCGTAAGAGCTTGAGCTTCCTATATCCCCCCAGCGAGAGAAGGAGCGAGGGGGTGGCCAGCGGGGGCCCAGGCCCCCCTATTCTATTGTTTCTGAAGTACCTTACTTAAACTTACGACCTTCTACCAGAACAAGCAATAGTCGCTCCATTGTTGCGTTGCTACCATGGTTTGGACAAATCTATCTATTGACAGCCCAGGATCCGATTATTGGGCGATTTTTTTTCGAAACCGACTGGCCAAAAGCGTTTTGGGGAAGAAACCTTAAATCGGAAGAGACCTACCGTCCGAGTTACGCCGATTCTTCCTTCTTCTATAGTTTGTTACTTTGTTTTGACTGACTGATTCTAAGGATTTTTTTTTTTTTTACTGATTTGATTCTTCGAAGGAGGCAAAAGCCGTAAGAGGGAGGTTGATTGATTGACGATCGGAAGAGACACTTGGGGATAGCGTGACGTGACTCGAGTATGTTTCGTTAATTGAAGGAGAAAGAGAGAAGATGGGTCTGTCGGTAGGATCTCACGGTTCATAAATAGGGATAATGCCTCAGCAAAATATTTTTCTAAGTTAGTCTAAAGATATAAATTTAGAGTTCTTTTATGAAACGAAAGAGTCAATTGATGTCAGATGTGTAAATAAGAATTAATTGTATGCTTATAATTTTGAGAATTAGTTATAATAAGTATTTTCTTTTATTGTTTTCTTCTAGCTTCTTCTTCAATTATTTACAAATTTCAAAAATTATCATAAAAAAATTAGAAAAAAAATATCACAATCATTCAGATGTGACAAAGTTTATATTAATTTATCATAAATCATATTTGATATGGCATAAAGAACACGTTAAAAGAATTTCCATCGATCTTATTAGATTTTATGTTTTTAATATTTTTTATCTTGTCAGTGGTAATGTAACATAAGTACGATACTATTACATTCTTTGAATTTTTTAATGAACAATTAAAAAAATCAATAAATTATTATACCAACTCAACTCAGAAGGGGCAACCGATTAAAAAACCACTCGTTTTATTCTTTTATCTAATTGATCCTGACATCGAGCCGCCATGTTTGAGAATATAAAATCTTTATTCATTTGTTCAAATTAATTTCTCACCCGAATCTAATTTTTAGAATAACTAAAACAAAAGCCCTTGAATCTTTCTTTTTTTCTAAATTTGGGATTTATTTGCTTGTCCTTTCTTCTTTTCTTTCTTATTTTTCTCTTTTTTTACCCATCAGACGGAAAAGTAGCAAGCGCGAACTAGCTCAAGCCACCGGGAATAGGTTACTGATTTTGAGAAATATCAAAGCAACACAGAGATTAAAAGTAATTTTAGCAACTGGATTGGTCAAGAGAAGCATGAATCTTTCGTACTCCAGAGAAAACCTAGAAGAGATATCATATCAGAAGTGAAATTCCGGTCAAGTTTAACGATTCAAGCATACAATGCAAGAAAGGAAGAAGGATTAGATAGAGAGGTAAAGGACGACGAAATAAGGTCCGGAAGAAAGCTAAAAGCTAGCTGTAAAAAAAATGAAATATCACTATCAGCCATAATCTAAAACGAACGGAAATATTGTAAAATTTTCAATCGTACGACGTCACATTAATTATCGTTCGATCCGCTTCTATCTCCTTACTCCTTACCTTCTTTTTATTTTTTTATTTTTTATAGCGCTTAAGATGTTCCTCAAGTTTTTTAAATAATATAATACTTTGTATTGCCCTAGAAAACAATCTTATATATGCAGCTAGTACATAGTTTTACGTCTCAAAAAATATATATTTATTTATTTATAAATTTTTCGCATGCAAAAAGAATTATGTATTTTATCTTATATAAAATTATTTTTTCTTCAATAAATATTGTATTCAAGACGAATTCAAATAAATAATTTAGTTATTAGAACTAGATTGTTTTTTTAAGACTTTCACTTAGTCACTACAAGAAAAATATATTGAAAAGAGACGACTTTTTTAAGAAAAGGCAATTTATCAAAAAAAAATTAAAATAGCAAATTTTCAACAAATAAATATTTCTTAAAATGTTTAAAATATGTGTGGTAAAACAACACAGTTAGCCACATAGATATCCTTACAAAGAAATCCATGTTTCCTTTTTAATTGAAGAGAGAAGTAAGAAAAAACAAGTGCACTGATCAAAATAAATGGAAAGAGAAAAATATTATTTGAACGGATAAAAGTGTTGAACATGTGGCATGACCGCATGAATGAGAAAGTTTCAAACTCAACTCTCTTTAGCGGGTCCAAACGGATCGGATACGGATTGGATAGTGGTAAATTATATCCGTATTCATTTTTATTTTTCGAATACGGATACGAATTAGATATTAGACGGATACGTACGGATCGGATATCGGATATTCATAGATATATACATAAATATTTTATAATATATATTAAATTATATGATATATATCTACTATTCAGATACGGATAATTAAAATTCAAAATCATATTTGTATTCGTATCCGCACGGATATTCGGATATCGAATATCCATATCAAATTTTCGGATACGGATCCTGATACGGTCGGATATTATCCGATCCGTTTGCACCCCTAAATTCAGTCATTATTAATTATAAATTTGACGTGCGTTTGTAAAGATTTAGCCGACATGATTCAATAATTAGATGTTCTTCAAACTAAGAATAATAAAATGTTAATCAAGGTTTTTCTTTTTTCCTAATAAAGTTTATTTATAAAATTAATAACAACAAATATAATTATTGACTCGTAAATAGTAAATAAGAATACGGGCTGATAAAAACACCCATATTAATTCACCTCCTAAAGAATCCAACTCAGATTTTGATACATTTTAGAATGCCCATTTGAACACGGTGTCATGCTCATGCACGTTTGTCTGTTGTTGAAGCACATTAATTTGTGTATTGCATGATGCACATGCCAATTTATATACGAAACAAGTATTGACACCTACCCCGTATTTTTGACGGAAGTTGGCAGCATTTATAATCTTCCGAACTCATTATATGAACCCTCAGAATACAAACTTAATTGTTTTATAATACATACTTGATTATTACATAATATATACATTTGATATTTTTGAACTCATACTCACTTTTTAGAACACCTTAAATTGCACATTTAATTATTGCATTAATACACCTTTGATTTGATTGTCATATAATGCATATCTAGTTATTGAAAAATAAATGCTCATCTATTATTATTATTTTTTTAAATAATTAGTTGAGAATCAATCTTTTGTCCGGTGACAAAGGCAAAGTTATTCATGTGAGAAGTAGGTTCGAAATCCACATGTAAGTTTCTTTATCAATATTAAATAGTTAAATAGCTTAACCACCAATATTTACTCAAAAATATAATTAGTTGAGAACATTTAAGAATTCTTCAGGGATTAAGAATGTGAGGTAATTTTAATATAAAAAATGATATTTTATCATTATTACAAATAATAAAATATGTTTTTACAGATATATCCTTATGTAATTAAGTCTTAGACAGTGCGGTAATAAACATCTTACTCAAATATTTTTTTCAGTTGTTAATGATAAAAAGATAAACCGACATAGCTAGTCATATTAATCAACTCGCCTTATTTTATATACCCGAGCAAAGTTAGAGTGTGATGTGCTCACTAAGAGGGTTTTGTGAACATAACTCTAAAAATCTATTAAATTGACTTCAAATGACGAATCCAAACTGTTGAAATCCATCTACTTCATTAGTGATGCATGTACATGAAAAAATTTAAAAGTTTTGAATTCAGTTAGTACGAAGTCAAACGGTAAAAAAAAATTATAAGTTGTTTTACGTACTTATTTTTCATCATTTTTTTTACCGCTTGATCTTATATTAAATGAATTCGAAACTTCCAAAAAAAATTATATACATACATCATTAGAAGTAGATAGATTTTAACCGTTTAAATTTATTATTTCAAATCAATCTGATATACTTTTGAAGTATATGCTCACCAAATCTCTAACACATCAGACCTACCTCTCTCCATAGAGTCCGGCTACTATAACACTAGTGTCATTTCAAATTAAATAACACCACATCTTAAACCATTAGATCTGCTTTAATATTCGTGCACAAGATAGTACTGGAATGACACTAGTGTCTTGCACGAATATTAAAGCAGATCTAATGGTTTAAGATGTGGTGTTATTTAATTTGAAATGACACTAGTGTTATAGTAGCCGGACTCCTCTCCATATACCCAATCAAAAGTTTCAAGTCATAACTCAAGCAACCGACATTTCTGCCAATCCAGCTCTTCAGTAAATTCTCTCCAGTTCTTTCTGTACGGTTGGGTTCCACAATACCCCAAATTGGTCAACTTGGCCCCGTCAACTGGACCAATTTCTAGCTTCAATCCCCTGCAGTGGGTTTTTTTTTTAAATAGAATTACTTTAAATCAATTTAACGGAACAAGCCTTTAGCGGGGCAAATTTAGAAATCTAGCCTCCACCGATCCCTAGAATCGGTGGAGCAAAAAAAACCCCATCTACACCGGTCCTAGGGACCGGTGGAGCATGTTTTGCACCTGCCACACCATGCTACACGCAAGGCTACACGAAATACCCCTGCACCGATCCTGGGGATCGGTGGAGCTTCAAAAATGCCTCCACCGGTCATGTGGATCGGTGTAGGTAGGTTTAGGGTTAAAACGAGGCAGCCGCACCATTCTTCTCCTCTCTTCTTCTCTTCCCAGCCTCCATTCTTCTCTCTTCTTTTTTCTTTCTTTTATTATTTCGTTTTTCTCAAATTCAATAGAGGAGTTGCCATATGAACAGATCGCCACCACCATTGTACTCAGCATCATCTTCTGATTATTATTGTGAGTTTTTTTTTACTCGTCTGTTTATATTTAGTGTTGTAAAATTGAAAACTATTTGGAGTTAATTTGGTGTTTGAATTTTGTTCAGTAAAATGTCACTGCTATTGATCAATGTGTATTATGGTGGTAACCTCCAAAGCACTTCAACAGGTGTTGGTTATGACATAGGGGCTGCATTTACCTTTACCGTATCTGATTTTACCAGTTTTGCTATTATAAGACGGCAAATATACGTTGGACTTGAATTGCTTCCAAGTCGAGTCAAATTGACAATCAGGGTACGTATGAACACAGCACAACCCGGATTGTACCATTTCTCACTATTTCGGATAGAAAATGAGGAAACTTGGGATGTCATTAAACAAACTGCAGCTCAAGTGGCTGGATTTAAGGTTATAGAATTGGTAGCTGAGGCACACCAGGGTAGAAACCAAATCAGTTATGATCCGTGTCCAGATAGTTTGCCTGGAGGTAGTAACACACCGTCGGTTCAGACCGGCTTTCATCCTGACTCGGGCAGTGTACCTGTACCCACCTACACACCTCCGGTTCAGGCTGGTGATGACCCTTGTGAGCAATCAGATCAAGACACAGAATCTGATACAAGTTCTTTTGATGATGACGATTCGGCTGAAGCATGGGACGCAGATATGGATGAATATGAGGCTGAAATGAACGCCCGAGAAATATTGAAGGATTGGCATGAATCGATCCCATTCCTCAATCTAAGACTTAAGCATCCATGTTCATCATTCAACGATGAATTGCCAATGCCATACAAGGATCGTGCATTTTTTGCGAACCCCCCTAGGTTAGATGAAAAATTTGCTGAAGGTCAAATGTTTGAATCCAAAGCCAAACTAAAATCAGAACTTGCTGATTTTCACCTACCTCGAAACACAGAGTTGGAAGTGCTAAACAGCAGCAAAACTAAGTATAGAGTTAAATGTAAATCTTCTAAATGCCAATGGAAATTGTATGCAATTGTAGTACCAACAGGTGCATGGACAATTTCCACCAACCCGTTTATCCACACATGTTTTGGAAGTGCTGAAAGGTTGGATAGTCATCAAATGACTGCCAGAGTAATTGCCGATATTATTAAACCGGCTTTGAAAGATGATCTGGAGTTAAGCATTAAAGCGGTCAAGCATATGGTTAAAGTTAAATTTGGGTCAGTAGTGCCCTCGTATAACAAGTTGTGGAGAGGTAGGGAACTTGCAATTGCCGACTTGTTTGGGAGCTGGGAGAAGTCTTACGAGATGCTGCCATCGTTGTTGGGTGCCATCAAAGCATCTAATCCAGGTACACAGTACCTACTAGAACATGAACCATCAGACACGTTTAATACCAATATTTTCAACCGGGTTGCATGGGCATTTGGGCCATGCATTGAAGCATGGCCTCATCTTCGACCCGTTATCAGTGTTGATGCCGGGTTCTTATCCGGAAGATACAAGGGTAAACTTTTTATGGCTTGTGCTTACGATGCAGAGCAACAACTCTTGCCACTTGCATTTGCAATTTGTGAAAAAGAGTCTATAGAAAATTGGGGCTGGTTTATGAATTGGTTGCGTATCAATGTTGTCGGGCCAGGAAGAATATGCGTTATCTCGGACCAGCATCTTGGTATACGAGGGGTGTTTGAGGCTCTTAATCTGGGATGGTGTGAGAAAAACGGTGAAGCTGTCCACCGACTGTGTTCACAGCATATTTGTGAAAATATTTGGAAAAAATACCCTCAAAAGTGGATCAGAAATGTATTCAAGAAATATGTTGCGAAGAAAAAAATCTGGAGATTTGAAGAGGGGATGGAAAGAATTAGGCAAAGAGATGCAGACGTATATGACTACATTATGAAATTTGGTAAACGGCTCCGCAACTCTGATGCAGAGCCTTTGGCTCTGCATAAGTGGGCACAAGTGCATGATGGATTCCTCAATCGATGGGGTATAATGACAAGTAATGGCTCTGAGGTACTAAACAGTGTATTTAGGATTGCCAGGCAACTACCTGTGTGTGCAATTGTTGAGAAGACCTTTTATAAGTGCGTCGACTGGTTTGTAAATAGGCGGGAGGCTGCGATTGGATGGGAGGCAATGGGATTGGATTTTTCAATGAACATTACACTTCTTTTACATCGTCGTAATGAGAAAGCAAGGAAACATGATGTAAGACCGATGTATTATGGCTATAACAGCTATGAGGTTATTGATAAAGATGGAATTCTCGAGACAGTAAGTCAATAATTTGATAAATCTAATTATTTACTTTCACGTAATACATTTGATGTAAATATGATTTCTTAATTGAAGGGTGTTCGGGGCGAAGTGAAGTACGATGTTACCTTCCCTGCAGAAGGAATGCCTATATGTGTGTGTCGGAGACCTCAATTAACAGGAATCCCATGTAACCATGTTCTGGCAGTTTGTTTCTTTAGGAGGCTAAATCCTAACGACTATGTTAGCCCATATTACAGCTTACAAAATTATATAAACACTTGGTCTGGTCGTTTCAATGGATTTGGAAATAAACGGAATTGGCCATTGGTTGATGGCCTCATTATAAGGCCAGATCCAGATAAGAAAAAAATAAATAAGGGTAGGAGAAAACACAAGCGAAGAATAATGACTATGGACAAAATGGAGGCCCCTGCCACGAGGCGGAATGCTCGACAACATAATCAAGAGTCAACTACAGCAAGACATTCAGGTATAACAATTTAAAAATTCAAAATACAATTCGTTTGCCATTTTATCTGAACTAAGTTGTACTCATTTTGTAACAGGTGCATCGACTCGATAAACTCGTAGGATTTAGGGATTTCTAAGTTTATGTTGTATTCTAAGAATTTATGTTGACATTTTTATATGCATGTCATTTTTATTGTATTCTAAGAATTTATGTTGTATTCTAAGAATTTTTTTTGTATTCTAAGAATTTATGTTGACATTTTTATTGTATTCTAAGAATTTATCTTTGTCATTTTTATTGTATTCTAAGAATTTAATCAAGAAATTATGCTTCAGTGGTACATACATGAATTTCAAATATGATTCAAATAAGTATAATTTAAACAACACATTTAGCCATGCTACAAAAATTCAAATAAACATAATTTAAAGGATAATTAAACTTAGTCCAACTAAAGTTACAATAGTCCATTTAACATTACAGATAACATACATATAATAATGGATCCAATCTAACATTAACCTTATATTAATGGATCCAATCTAATTACTCTTCAGGTACCTCTGCAAAAAAAAAAATTAAAAGGTATCATGCATTAATCAATAAATAATGGATCCAATCAAAAAATTAAAAGGTATCATGCTTAACAGAGGCACTTACTCAGTCGAAACATGTTAACGCCTTCGTCGGCGCGCATGCGGTCCAAGGGCGTCAGTCCCGGGAGTGTACGGCTGAGTAGGCTGCCTTGTACGGACTCCAAGAGGTGGACCTGAAGTGGATGGAGCATAATCTGCTGTAAGATTTCCCGGATCTGCAGTGGATGGTCCCATCATACTAAAGCCTCCCGCTAGTTCATCGAGCATGAATTGAGATATAGATCCAGGCTCTGTGCCGCTCATGAAGTTGTCCCACGTCCCGGGAGGCTCTGAAGTTGTAGGGCGACGATAATGCTGATTAGGGAAATCATCATCCAAATTGATCATGTCCAAGTCCGTAGGGATCCCAGCACTGTCGAGTATGCCTCGGAAGATGTGGATCTGATCAATATCCTCCATAATGTCACGAGCATTCTCGAGCATCATCTTGCCATATGCCACTTGTCCCGGGGTCTTCACCATGTCTATTGCCTGCATAGTGAATTGTATCTCTCGAGAAATCTGCATAATACATTTCGAACTGTGACATATTGCACATTAATATTGAAAAATCTAGTTTGATTGGAAAAAAAATAATGTACGAACCACACGAGAATGTCTATGACCATGAGGAACGTATGCCAGTGTTGCAACATCTCCTGTCCGCGGGGGAGCCTGACGTCGTAGAGCTTCCGGATTGTTATCTGATAGATACACTGATCTCATACCACGCGCGTTGAACCAATGCATGTACATATGATGCCTACTCATGTCATATGGTCTCCGCTCTCCAACTAATACTGCAGGCTTCTCGATGTACTCACTAAGAGTAATCGCCCAACAACCATCCCTTGTTGAATTCCCATCGTGATACCACGTCTTTCGTAAATAACTGATCTCATCCCATGGTAGAGGAGGAGGAGGCGGGACCTCTTGGTACTTACCAAACTGGCGCATGACCCTATCTGCATGCTGAAACTCCACCATCCAAAAATGGATCACGTAACCGCATCTCATCCAATACCTCCTTTGTCGTCGGACATGTCGAGGTAACTGATCATAATAATCAACGTATGGTCGCCAGTTAACTGTCTCATCAGCTAGTCTATCGAAGTTATCTCTATACGTGGCTGTACCACCTGTAAAAAAAATATAAATTTTAAAAAATAATTATAAATCTATCGAAGTTATCTCGAATTATAAATCTTTTTACCTAAGTGAGGGTTCTCTGGCCACAAATGAAAAGTGGTCCACTTCACACCGAAAGCATTCCTGGTATCCTCATCGGCACCACCGAAGGGAGGTGGCTCTGATCGGGGTATAGGCCGACCAACAGCAAATCGAGTCCATGACCAAATCTGTAACAACAACATCGGACCCGCTATCGTGTCTGCCCCCGCGTGGCAAGCACGTGACAACTCTCGATAGAGATGTGCAAGTACAGCACCTCCCCAATTGTATTCTCGTGGAGTCTCTAGATCAGTGATGAATTGCAAGTACATCGCAGGGACTCCATCTGCACTTGAATCTGGAAACATAACCGACCCGAATAAATTCATACAAAAACCTCGAGTGTACCGTGCAACTATCTCATCATTGTGCCAATCTTCTAAGGGTAAACTAAATTGCGCCCGCAACCATTTTAGTCTAAGCGCATAAGCAGAGACGGACAATCGTTCTTTCGATGTGTTAGGATTATAAATCCTATATTTATATGGCATTGTCTGATGGAGGTGATTGTAAAAAATAGCCGGATCAGCCCCTAGATCAAACTCTAAGTATGGGTCCCAATCAGTATCGCTGGTGCCAGTAATCGCGTCACCTGCAAATTAAAAGAATTATACAATTAACAATTTATTTTTTATAAATAGGTAATTAAATTAACCGATAAACAACTTCTGATTATTAATTACCCTTAATCGATAAGCCCTATAGACATGCAACATCTTCCAACGTCACTGTCACCTCACCGACAGGTAGATGAAATGTATTGGTCTCCGGCCTCCACCTCTCAACCAGAGCAGTAATCAAATGCGGATCAATCTTGCAATCATTAAGGCGAGCAATTTGATACAACCCTAACCTCTTCAGAGCACCTTCCATCCGACTGTTGTAAGCAATACTAGTCTGATGTGAATTTACCTGCAATGAAGAGGTAGGCTGCCAAAAAGAATTAAAACATTATAAACCCTTCAAATACTTCATATAATATTTATTTGCAACAAATAATTAATAAATATAATCAAAATTACCATATCACGAACTTGCCATGCCCTGTGGTTCTGTGGTGCTAATTTCAACAACTCTGGATAATCCGGATTATCCATTGACTCTGTTAGAAAATTTGATAAACAAATATTTTTGCAACTGATGAGAGTCATCACACATAAATATATAAACAAATATTTTTTCAAGCATATGGCTACAATAATGAAAATTGAACTATATGTAAACAACATATCATCTAATTTTGATTTTAAAAATAAACTTCATGAACACTTAATTACACAAATTTATACTACATATTACTAATTTTACACATTTATAATTTTATCTAATTTTAAACTTCATGAGAGTCATCACACATTTATCTAATTTTACAAAAATTATAATACATATTACTAAAAAGTTACATTATACTACATGAACACTTAATTACACAAAATTATACTACATATATACTAAATTACACTAAATTAACATCAAATAAACTCTAAATTAACACTACATTACACTAAATTAATATCAAATGAACTCTAAATTACACTACATTACCACTAAATTACTAAATATACTCCAAATCAACACTAAATTACACCAAATACTAATTTAACACTACATTTCACAAAAACAATCTAAATATACTAAACAAACTAAATTAAATTAGTTATTCATTTTAATTCGGCTAAAATAAAAAAATTATAAAAAGAGGGATATTTACCTTGTCAAAATCGTAGATCTGAAGAGTTTCTAACTCTCTTAGACGATCCAGAAATTTTAAAACAATTGGATGGAGAAATGATTGAGTAAATTGAGAGGATAAAAGAAAAAGAAAAAGAAAAAAAAAAGAGTTCGGAGAGGAAAGACGAAGAAGGAGAGGAAAGGGAGAGACAGAGATGGAACCCGAGAGATGCACCCCTCTCGCGCAGAAATTTGGAAATCAAGCTCCACCGGTCCTAGGGATCGGTGGAGGTATAGATGAGGATTTTCTGTGGCGAGTAGGGCTGCTAACCGAACAGGGCTGTCCATGGACAGACGGGCCGAACAACAATTGGACAGGAATTGAACAGATTGTTATATGAACCTGGCCCGAAGTTCAGTTCGGATCAGTTGACATTAAATCAACTGGGCCGAGTTTGAACGGACTTTGGACAGCCCGTTGAACAGTTCAGATTGATTCCTGTTCGAACACGACCCATCGAACAATCATTCGAACAGTTCAGATTGATTGAGTCCGATCGATTCCTGCGCGAACTCGCAATCTCTTCCCTCTCCGTCGCGCCGCCTCTCATCCTAGTGGCGCGCCACCCTTCCACTCACTCCCTCTCTCTGTCTCTCTCGCTGCAACTCTCTTCTCTCTTCTTCTCCAGTCACTCTCTCTACTAATACTCTGATCGGAAACGAGGGTTTATAGCGCTACCACGCAACGTAAATGAAATTGACACTATTCATCTGATCGGAAGCAAAGCAATTGGAAGAGATTTCGTACTGACGAGAATTGGAGGAGGCTCAAGACCCTTTTGTCCCCGCCTTCGTTCTGCTCTCCAATTTCCCTTCGACAAGGTGCTTGTTCTCCTCTCCTTTTTACGCTCGTTCTCTTTCCTATTTAATCTTCAGAAATTACCTATATTTAAACTGTAATGGTGAATCCTTATCAGCATTTTAATGGCAATGGTAGTTAATAGATGATTTTTTTTTGAGTAAATTTCGTATTTATCCAAACCAATTTTTCTTCACCCAATATTGCTTCCGATCAAATAATAATAATAGATGATTTGGTTTAGTATCAATTTGAGTATTTGAGTATTTGAGTTTGATGCAAGTCATTGAATCAATTTGATAGGGTTGCTCAACAGAATCGATTGAGTATTTGAGTTTGATGCAAGTCATTAAAGATTTATTTTCTGCTATTGTTTTTCAGGGATGCAAAGCTCATTGCTAGAATTATACCACTCTCTGGGAGGCTTGCTAAGTGTTAAGGTAATTGTTAGGAATTTATCTATTTGCTAATTGTTAGAATTACACTAAAATTTCATGATATCATATTTTACTATTCAATAATTTCCTACTTTGATGAAATGGTATGATTTTGTAATTATAAATTTATAATCTTAGCTAATTAGTTGGTATGATTGAACTGAAATCGGTATAGAATAATTTGTGTTTCCAATGCTGAGAAAATATGAGAAAATTATAGCAACAATATTTTAAAAGTGACTCCTAACAGTTCAATCCAATAATGGGTAGGAATGACATGTTGAGTGTTTGGTTTATTACCACATGCCAGTAACTATTTGAACTATTTGTACTATTTGAACTCGAAATATATGCTTATATAGGTTACGACATCAGGCACATGGCCTTTAGAATGTCCATTGCCTTCTCATCCCATGAATAAGAATGCTGTAGGTTACGACATCAGGCTCATGCCCTTTAGAAATATCACAATGATTTGACTGGTCAATTTGCTATCTAACGATCTTTTGTTATATGAATGCCATCTATATCATGTGCAAAAAACTTGTGTAAGAAAGGTTAAATTGAAAAGGCAGCGGATACAAAAAAAGAAGATTGAACTTGGGAATCTTGTACCAGCAAAAGGTTTACTTAGGCAATACCACAAACAGCTGATGCACAGCAGAAAATCAGATCCGTACCAGTACTGGTACAGACAGGAAAACAGCACCAATTTTCAGCAAGAAAATAGATTAACAACAATGATAGCAAACACACAAATTTTTCTGAAACCAGAGGCACTTTTTCATTGATGAATATAAGGTCGTTACACTTACAAAACTATACACGCATCTTTAATTTTGTACACATTGCAAGATAGATCAAAACAAATGATTTTGCTTAATAATTGCAGGCTACTAAGATTTTGCACATGATCAAGCTTTATGGAAAGCTACAAGGGTGAACAAGGTCAGTTAATGGTAAATTTAAAAAAAAAAGTACTAATACATGAAAACTGAGATACTCATAGTTAATGGTATCTAAGATGTTGCTGTTGGATAATTTTCTGGTATCTAAGATGTACCAGTTTCAATTGGTGTTGGATAGTTTTCTGGTTTAGTATTGTTGCTGCTGATGGGTTCATGACACTTTTTTATTTTATTTTCTTCTTCACTTAGAAATCATTTTGAGTTAATCACAATAAATTAGTAGTGATTACTTATTTCTTCACTTATTAATACTTTTATTTGTGAAAT
>JAJGRW010001239.1:148855-325172 GCA_025461045.1 Carex parvula | reverse complement strand
TTAAAAACCTGATGAGCTTATCAATAGAATTTTGGCCAAATGAGTATCATGCAAATGTGGTGCTCCATATTATCAAATGCTCGCCAAACCTACAAAGTCTGTATACAAGAACTTGCTCGGTAATTATTTCACTTATTATTTTGTTTATATATATAAGCAGTTTATTTTTATTTTTTTTCATTTTTCATACTAACTTATTGTTTCAAATGGTTACAGGTAACTCACATTGATGTTATGGAACGCTTATATGGTGAAGCCCATCTTCACTTAAAACATATAGAGATGGACTCTGTTGAAGATATCAAATCCAACCAAGATCAAACCCAATTTAATAGGATCCCTATTAGCTCTCAACCTTACAAAAGTAACCCAAAATATTAGGAAATTCTAGCTGATACACATCAGATTGTAATCAAGCAGTATCTTGTAATGTAAATGTCTATTTGTATATTAGGAAATGGTAACGGCTAGTTAGCCTTTTATAAGCACCTGTAATCTGTGTAAATGAAAAAAATTCAATCAATACAAAAAAGCTTTCTTTTATTCCCAGTTCATTGAAAAGGACTCATTCACCTGCAATTTCTTTTACACTTCTACTTCCCCTAGTTTATAATCTGAAGATTTACTCAAAATTACTCCGAAACCCTAGCACCGCTACACTAGTATTGTTACGCCATATGATCCTAACCCTAGCAAATTGAAGGAGGTGCTTAAGTCTTTGAAAAAATCATGCAAAAAAAAATGCATATTGCAGAAAAATACGAGGATTTAAATATTCATCGAAGTATATTAATAACCTTATTTCATGTGTGACATGAAAAAAAACATTTGAAGGATGATATGATTATTTATTCATGAAGTCATGGATATGTTTTTATAAGGATTATTACTAATCATAATATTTGGAGAATATTGTTTTGCAAATTTCTTTGGCAGGTAAAAGAAACTACTTACAAGCTCGAGCAAGGAATGATGATCGATTGACATGAAAGATATATTTATAATGGACTAAAATTAAAGTTTTAATAATTTCATCGAGGGGGATTGGTTCAGCCCTAATGGGTCTTCTTGCGGTGGCAATCCAATCTCTGATAGACGATCCCTTGATAGAGATTCAATGGGTAATAACATACTGATAAGTTGGCCAAAAGAGCGCACACTTTTAGGAGCATTGACTCCAACCCCAGTGTGCTCTATGTAGATAGTAGGACGAGCATAATAGCTCTTAATGAGAACCGAGGCGGTAATTTCCGCAAAATATGAATCTACTCTTTACGTTTCCCTATATTATTTAATAATAATTTCTATCATTAAAAAATTATCTTATTATTATGCCAGCATGTACCAGCAAGGGACATTAATGGTACGGGTTGGTACATACAAGGCATTTTTTTTACCAGATTTTGTTCTATACAATCCTTGTTTCTTTTCTCTTTTTGTAGGCATTTTTTTTATTTCTTGATGTTATTTTTTTTTATATTTTACGAAAGGTAGGAATAGGAAGCTCCAAGGCTTGGCCGAGGCAATTATAAAATTAATGGGAGAAGAGTTTGGTAGCTAAAATAGCAATAAAAATCGGTACGATACCGACCATGCACAAATGGCATCTGAACTCAAGGTACTTAATTTTTTTTTTATTTTGTCTCGTCTATTTCTAAGGGTTTGCTGCTTTACATTAAACCATAAGTGAGGCTATGGTACTGTGCATAGCGCAGGTTGGTCTGTACTATGGATCAATATCTCAATTTTCAAAGTCTAAATTGTCGATCAGAACTGAAACTGTACTTGTAGATCAAATTTTACATTTTTTTACCGTTATTGTAGTATTTTTATACATAGGTATAAAATCACTTGATCTAAAAATTCTAGACCATTCTTAAGTAGTGATCTTCTACCTATCTGAAACAATAGTAAAAAAAATTCTAAAAAATGTAAAATTTTGTCTGTAAATACACTTTCATATGGAGAGCATGTTGAACAGATCAGATTGACTATTTGAATTTTAAAAATGAAGATATTGATCCATAATTCGGACCAATCCGCGCTATGGATAGTACCATAGCCTCACTCATACAATAATTCATGTTGCTATATATAAAGCTTTTCTAATGCCTTTTTACAGAGACTGACAAGTGGGGTGGTTATATTGAGAAATAAAGATTTTATAATTTTATACAGAGGGAAAGATTTTGTCACAAAGGTTGTGACCAGGGTTCTAAATAGCTAGCTATAGCTATGCAATAGCTACGCTATAGCTTTTTCGGACCTCAAAAGCTATAACGCTATTAACCGCTTTTCTTTTATAATGATTCTAAATAGCTAGCTATGGTTGCGCTAGCTATAGCTGCGCTATGGTTGCGCTAGCTATAGCTGCGCTATAGCTTTTTCGGACCTTAAAAGCTATAGTGCTATAATCGCTATTTAGAACCTTGGTTGTGACTCAAATTACTGACAGAGAAAACAAATTATATAATGAGCAAAATATAGAAGAGGAGGCACGATTAAAGGCGTTGAGATACTTTCAGATTATGGATCTATCAGTAGATAATTCGGATTGTATTGGGTCATTTAAGGAGTACCAGGATATACAAATGAACTATTTAGAGGGTGAAAATGAAAAATGCGTAGATAAAATTAAGTTGGAAGCTGAAAAGGCGAGATTGGAGAAGAAACTTAAAGACCATGTAAGAAAACTTTTCATTGTATGTTTTCTCTATCCTTTTAAATCTTAAAATTTGGATTTTGCTGTCTAAATTTTAACTTGCAGACCTTTTTAATCTTATAAAAATTTTACTAAGTTGTCCATTTCTTTACTTTTGATTTTTTTAATTTCAGGAGTTATATATATTATATACAATTTTTTTTACAAAGATTATTTGGGATTTGAATGTGTATTCATTTATTTATAAATTTATTTTTAGAAGTGAGGTATTGGCTTTATTTGAACATAATTGTGCAATTATCTCTCAAAATACCAACTTTAAGACATAAGCATGTAAGCTGCATGTTTGAAATAGAGAAATTTATTGATGAATATAACATCTGTATTTAATCATTTTCTTTCTTTCAATAACAGCTTAGGAAAAAGATAGAGAGATCAGAAAGAGAGATGGCGAAACTAAAAACTTTGTGAGGGCCTTTGATGCCAAATTCAGATATAAAACTTCTTACTGACGAAGAAAGATGCACTCTCAGATCCAGTGGTCTTAAAATGGATAAACATTTATTACTCGGTATGAAAAATCACACTATTTATGAGAAAATATTGCTGTATTGGCAAAGCGTTTATTTTTGAAGTAACTTGGGCTGCGTTGGGTTGGGTTGAGTGAGACTAGGTACTATGCATAGCCCATATCTGTTCGTACTATGAATCAATATCTTCATTTTCAGAGTCCAAACAATCAATCTGAACCGTTCAACATGATCTCCATATAAAAATATACTTGTAGATCAAATTTAATATTTTTTTAGAATTTTTTACTATTTTTCTAGATATGTAGAAAATCACTTGATCTAAAGATTCTAGACCATTCAAAAGTAGTGATTTTCTACTATCTAGCAAAATAGTAAAAAAAATTTAAAAAATGTAAAATTTAGTTTGCAAGTAAATTTTCATATGGTTCAGATAAACTATTTTGACTTTCAAAATAAAGATAAGAATCCATAGCACACACCAATCCGCGCTATGCATTGTACCTTAGCCTCACTCATTGGTCCAATTATGTAGGTAATTCAGTGTTACATTATTTTCTTAGGCTATGGTATATTGCAAAGTGCGGATCAATCTGTGCTATGGATTCATCTGTCCATTTTTAAAATCCAAATAATCGATCAGAACCATTTAGCATGATCTCTATATGAAAATGTACTAGGAGACCAAATTTTATATATTTTAGAATATTTTTACTATTTTTTTTAGGTACCTGAAAATCACTACTTCCGAATGCGAAGCCGTATATATTGAAAATAATTCTAAAAAATCTTTTTTTAGGCCGTATATAGCTAGAAAAGAATTCTATAAAATCTTTTTATTATATCGAATATTTGATATGTGAATTTTTACGATTAATAAAATTACCTATTTTCCTTATATATTGAAATTAAGTAGGTTGTTTAATATTAAATTTAATTAAAAAGATTAACGAAGATATACAAACTTAAAATAGGTTTACCGTTTACAACTTTGACCCATAGACAACAAGTCCAGTAATTAAGTAGATTGGGCTTGGCCCATATCACTTTAATAGTTAAATAATTGTCCGGAATATCAAGTGGCGAATAGTCTCAGAAGTTGTATTGTTCAAAGCAACATATCATATATAAACTAAAGGCATGTACAGCTATCCGTATCCAGAACTATCAGCTCCGTTTAAATTTAGATACAGATTCGGAGCAGATATCTGTCGGATAATTCATATCCATTTACAGCCCTGGTAATAAACCTTAATTAATGAAAAATAATTTCAAACAAAATCCAACAAATCAAAATTAAATGGGCCGGACCGGATTTGGATCAAAAGTACTATAGGTCCATACTCGACCCATTTAACAATCGATCCGGTTAAAATTGAATGAGTCAGATTAATCCGTTCAGATCTGGTCAGAAATTGACACCCAATTGTATACTATTTCGCTAGATTTTAACCTTAAATCGATTTATGCTATGTGTTCACTATAAACAATTACTTTCTCCTTTAGTATTGTTACGCCATATGATCTAGACCTAGGTATTGTATACTATTTCGCTAGATTTTAACCTTAAATCGATTTATGCTATGTGTTCACTATAAACAATTACTTTCTCCTTTAGTATATATTGTTACGCCATATGATCTAGACCTAGGTATTTAACCTAGGTACGTATCTTTTACTAAGCATATATAGACTATAATTATAGAGTGAGGCTACGGTGCTATGCATAGCACGGATTGGGTCCGTGCTATGGCTCAAAATTTGACTTTTTAAAATCCTAACGGTCGATCCGAACCGTTCAACATGATTATAAAATGAATATGTACTTGCAAACCAAATTTTACATTTTTTTCGAATTTTTTTTCTATTTTTTCGAAAATCACTTGATCTGAAATTCTGTACCATCCAAAAACAGCCTATCTAAAAAAATAGTAAAAAAATTCGAAAAAATGTAAAATTTGGTTTGCAAGTACATATTCATTTTCTAATCATGTTGAACGGTTCAGATCGACCGTTAGGATTTTAAAAAGTCAAATTTTGAGCCATAGCACGGACCCAATCTGTGCTATGCATAGCACCGTAGCCTCACTCATAATCATAACTTGTCCATTTAATTTCCAGCTGGCTTACATATGTAAATTTACTCTAAGACCCTTCTGACAAGCTTAAATTATCAATTTATTGAATTTAACATATTCTACTTTATGATTGTTACTTTCTTCACAACTGAATTCCTAGAAATCTGAAACAGTTTACCAGTAAATAGACTAGACTGGTACAAAAGGATACCAGTGATCAGATTGTATTAACATCCCTAAATTTACTTATAAATACACTGAGAAGGTATTAAGAACAAGGAAACGGAATAATACAATGATACAAGGTTGTTTATGTGTGGTACTAAAAGATACAATCAAGGTTTGAGCTCTAAACCACAAATTGGAAATTCAATGAGTTATATAAGCTTCCTATAGGTCAACATCACAATGTGGATCAGAAAAAGAAGCAAAGGACACTATCAAGGGTAATCGGGTTGATACCCGTTAAGAAACCGAGAAAATAAAGATATATCAAAAATTTCACTCGTTTCAGTTTTTTAGCACTTTCTATTTCAGTTCAGCAGTAAGAATAACATTCAAACATACTTTAAAAGCTAATAGCATCTACATCGAAATTTCTTTTCCGATTGTAAATTTTTTTAGACTAAATTAACTCTGAGCTAGCTGAAATCAAGCTATTATCTCTTTCTTAACTCTCTCAAATTTTCTCTCTAGCAACAAGCTCTCTAACCTTAATACACTTGAAATTCTAGCAATATCGATCAAAGATATTTTGAACAAATACCGGAGAAATTTGATCGAACTTCCATCGAAGCATAAGTTTATTGGGCGAAAATTGATGAGTGTGTTACATGATAGCTATAACGCATTCCACTTCAAAGGAGTGCATAGCATGGTGTGTTGTAATTAATGCACTCAATGTTGGGGAATCATAAAGGCCAAACAATTATGCCTTATCTAGAGATCAAACAATTACATCTCATCTAGAGGTCAAACACTTACACCCCGGAAAAGAAGAAACAGTTTCCCACCTTAACCTAAGGACTGTCATATGCCAAAGCCAACTCATAAAACATAAATTTCAAGTGCGGAACATAATACCTGATTCCATGAATATTTCCATAGAATAACTCGATTCTCAATTTGAGAAATCGCCAACCGTCTCCGTGAGCGCGAGACTAGACTCTAATGGCAATTATAAAGAAGCCCTTCTTGTTGTTTTGTCGTATGGTCATAACAATAAGTCCTCCAAGACAGCAAGATATGGCCCTTGAGAAATTCTCTCCAAATTTTCTAATGGATTTCTCTTCTCTATTTCTTTGATGGTGAAAGAAGAAGAGAAGGTACACAGAGCTGTATTTTTCTAAAGAGAAAAACGTTTTTTTAGTTTCTGTGTTTTTCTGTGTTATATTGTGCCTTAGGAGCCAATCCTTATATATAGTAACCTATCTGGTTATCTGCCAACTTGAAAAAGGTATTTTGTGCAACTGCATCAAAAATCATGCTGTCACATCAAAATTCGTGCGGCCGATTAATATCCGTGTGGCCCACACAATCCTCTTAAATAACAGTTTTCTGAATTGCAAATCTCAGAATCTGTCCATCAATAATTTGATCTTTGCCTAAATTATTCTACACATTTATGAACTACATCCTAATGAATATATTGATTGTCTATTATCTTATTTGATCAATTTAATTGACAGCCATATATGACAGTAAACAATCCATAATTAAAACACATATATGCTCAATGTTGGTATTAAATCCAACGAGGTTGGCAATAAACCCAACGCTCAAACCCTGTTGAATTGTCACAGGAGTGCAAAATGTGCCTCTTAGACTATCACGACTAGACCTTTTAATTGTGCAGAGGCTTTATATGCTTGTTGTGTCTGTTCCTAATTGTGTGAGATATCAAAGAACGAAGATATTGAAGAGGTGTAAAAGTGAAATTTGATGATTGATTAGTTACTTATTTGTATCTGTTGGAGAGGGAGAAGGGCTTTTAACTGACAAAAACAATCGAGACAAGATTCCGGAATGGTACAACTTTGAAATAAATTGATTCAATACTAGTTATCAATTCCCTTCAATATATCTTTCGGAAGATACTACATACTACGTAAACTGCAGAAAACATGGCTATATATTTTTCGAACATATATCATCTGATTTTGAAAGACAATATTGTGCGTTCATTGATGATGCTTTCATAAAATTGAACTGTTTTTTACTCCTTAATTTCTTATTGGTTCAAATAATGTGTATGCATTTAAACTTAAATAAATATGAATTTTGATCTAAATCTGTATGCATTTTTATGGAAAGTATAGTACCACAGAAGAGAGTTTTGTTTTCTTTGACAAATTGTAATCGAAAATAATAAGTTGCTGGCTTCCATTTCTTTCAGAATAAAATATAGCGACAGTTAGACTTTTTTTTTTTTGAGGAAAAGCTATAATAGACTTTTAAAATACCACGGGAGAAATTATTCAAATGCTTCTGCCAGTTGGCTCATCACCACAGAAGAATTATTTTTCCTAGGTCAGCTCTCTGAGAAGGAACCAACTAAGAGTTTGTAAAATAATTTGTATCCAGTCAATAACAACCATGTTCCATGGTTTCAACTTAAGCACGTCTTAGTTTGTCTCTCTATTATAGTTAGCAATATATATCTCAACCATTTGATAGTTCACCTATCCCCTCCTCATGTTAATTTTAACCACCTAACAAATCGATCTGCTCCAATCACTCTTCTTTTGATTGAACATATATATGGAATGCGTTGCTGTTGCAAGTATAGTACTGAAGGATCCCCAGATGCAATCGAATGGCATTGCTTTGATTATGACATTACCTTTGAGAATTATTCAGTAGTGAGGGTGTTGGAACCAGGACAGTGTGCTGTGTCTGAGGAATTCGTTGGTGGATGTACAATTGGGAACTCCATTATTTCCCCAACGGATCAGTTGACGAGAACAACGAGGGCCATGCATCAGTCTTTCTTAAGCGATCGAATAATGTAGCATGGTTTAATCCGGTGATCAAAACGCGGTTCCATATCACAATGCATCATTATTCATTTGGTTATGATGTGAATAAGGATATAGTGTGTCCGTTGGATCCCTCTGTTCACACATTTTGTAACAAGAACCCCATCTGGGGTTTTAACTGCTTCATAAGCAAGAGTATTGTGGAGAAGTATTGTTGGGACAAATCCAAGGACTGTATTAAACTCAGGTGCTACATTTGGGTCACCAAAGAGTTCTCCTTCAGGTGTGAAGCACAGAGTAAGAAAGCGAGAGGGATCAGAGGATTCACAGTAATTGAAGAGAAGTATATATATATGTGTTTGAAGAATGGTTTTTGGTTTCTTTTTTGTCATCCAATACTATAGCATTTATTTGTCCATTGAAAGAGATTAATTTGTCTTGCGGTGATACTTGTAGCCATGCTATCAATCTTGTTAATTTTTTGTTTTATTTGTGTTTGAAGAAAGGATTTGGGTTCCTTCTTTGTCATGCAATACTAGAGCATTTATTAGTTCATTGAGTGAGATTTAGAAAAATTTTACTTGTAGCCATGCTATCAATCTTGTTAATTTTTTCTTTAATTGTTATCATTGATATGTAATTAAGATTATAATTGCTTATGCAAAGAGTCGCTGTGCTCTTGCTCATATTCTACAATTGCCCAATGTATTTCAAATTAAAAACAAAAATATTTTCTTCATTAATTATTCATCTTAGTAGAAATAATAATTAATCATATTACTGTAATCTCTAGAGTGAAATAGATCTGTTAGAAATAATTATTTTCTTTTTTTCATCTTATGTTTTTACCAAATTCTCTAATGATCATGTTTGTTTAACTGGTGTTCATATGTATACGAGGCCTGTTTGAACTTGAGAATGGATGCTTGGAACTGCATGCGGATCAAAATTATACTAGGGTACAACAGCGAAAGTTTCTGGAGATATGGCAAAGATGTGCTTGGAATAATTTCACAATTTGGAAGGCATTGCCTGTTAAAATTATTTGCCACTGTGTCATGCTTCGTTGTCGCCACCTTGTCATGCTTATTTTATTTTTATTTTTTTGTGGAGAAAATGGAAATCTTTTTTTTTTCTTCTGAAAATGAAAAATAAAATTGGAGAAAATGTTAGCTTTCAAATGGAAGTAAATCTCAGCAGAAGAAAAAGTAGTAAAAAGGAAGGGAACGATTAAAACTCACGCCAGCCAAATAAAAGGATTGTATGGACCTGATTGGGTCCAGTTGGTATTATTTTATTATTTTTTCCAGAGGGCTCTCATAAGGATAACAGTTTGCAAGGTAATCATATATACATTTTGACATGAAACATCGTTTAAACCATCCAATGCACAGCATTTGTAACGCCCTACTTTAAATTTCTCGGACACGACGAAGTTGCCTGGCTTCGACCACTTCATAAGCGAGTAATCCTCGAAGATGATGTCGTGATCGAAGCAATGCCATTTGATTGCATCTCGAGATCCCTCGTTTGATTCCACAGAGGCCATGCTTGTTGATAACAAATATTAATTTTAAAAAAGGACGTTGTAGAAGTTGTGGAGGTTAAAGTTGGGGGAAACATGAGGAATAATAAAATGGATGAATCTCACATAGAAGTTGACATGCATGCAAGTTCTTAAGCTGTGGTCAAATACAAGGGGTCCGTATCAAATTCTGGTTAGATTTAATTACTAAATAGAAGCATTCGAATCTGTAATATAAGAGCTAGAGCACAAACTATTTGGTTTACAAAACTTGGAATTGCCAAGTTTGTGGAGATATGGCAAAGACGTGCATGCTTGGAACAATTTCATAGGGACAGCATTGACTTTTAAAATTATTTGTTACTAGGTCATGCTAGGTTGTTGTCATTTAAATACAAATCTTTCCTGAACATGCATGTCTGTACAGGAAGGATTTTTGTTCCACTAAAATTGAAGAAATTGTTAGTTTCAAAATGCATGGAAGTAAAATCTCTGCACAAGTACACATATATTAATAAAAGGGAAGGGAAAGATAAATCTAGCCAGATATAGAGGTGCGTGGATCTAGTTGGGTCCATACTACAAAAAATATATAATTGCAATTATTAACCTAAAAGTTTTGAGTCACAAAGAAGTTTCCACATTTAAAAACCAAAACTAATGTGAATGAATATACTCCCTAGAAAAGACATTCAAAACTACCAAACTTTTTCACATTGTCCTTTCCATTTTATAAAAATGTATTACTGTTAAATAATTAGCTTCTTTTCTCTTGTAACTAATATAATAAAATTATAACAAAAACAAGTTTGGCAACGGTTGATTATTCATACATTAGTGTACTTCTAACATATATATGAATAAATTTGTATGGAGTTCATACTTCCTACATAACGGGGTTCCCATTTAGTGAAGAAGTTTGTCAAGAATTCATTTATTGTTGAGAATCAAGAGATTAAGGACTAATCAAGCCTCAGATCCGATTAGGATTTAATTACCATCATTGGCTTGTTTTAGAAAAAAGAGAGCTACTATATTTGTAAAATAAAGCTACTCAAATCTTTTTCCTTTTTTAGAAATTATAGGCACCCGTTAGATTTAGATAGCAAATGGTCAAATTAATAACCGTTACTTTTCTTTCTCTTTACTGGCTATAAGACAACCACTGTACAAGAAAAATAATCAGATTTGCAATAACAAAAATTCAAATCATCATTCTCTATTTTCCGCACAAAATTTAACATGGTATCAGAGCTGGTTTCATACCAGTAACCAAATCGAGAGGGTCAAAGGGCCAACAGAACCCATTCTCACCATAAACCAGAAAACTGGTAAACAATACCAGTATCAACAAAAAACCAGAAACAATGTCACAACAATCCGACAATGCAAAATTGACAGCCATAATACTCTCTGGTAGCAGAAACTACATCCCATGGTCAAGATTGGTCATGTTAGCACTCAGTGGCAGAGGAAAAATGGCCTTTGTCACTGGGACAAAGAAAAAACCCGAACCAGCAAAAAGACTGGAACCAACCGACGAAGAAAACACAAAAATAGAAGAGTGGCAATCGACTGATCACATGATCATGTCGTGGCTGATAAATACAATGGAACCCCAAATTTCCCAATTTTTCATGTATCTCAACTCATCAAAAGAAGTGTGGGATACCGCAAAAAAGAGATACGGCCAACAGCACAACTTTGCCCATATTTTCAGTCTCAAACAAGAGCTAGCACAAATCAAACAAGGAGGCAACAAAACCAACACACAACTCGTGACAGAAATCACAACAAAATGGGAGGAGCTCAAAGTCTACCTCCCTCCAACAACAGACCCAGAAGAAATACAAAAAAGAGCCGATCAAGATTTAGTATTCACTTATCTGAGCTCTCTTGATTCAAGCTACGAAGCCGCTCGCTCCCAAATTCTCCTTTCACCCGAATTACCCTCTTTCGATGAGATTGTTGCAACAATAGAAAGGGAGGAGTCGAGAAGGCTACTCATGAATCCGCAACACACCCAAATCTCAGAGAACAAAGTTTTCAAAGCTCAATTCCAAAACCCTAGAACAGGCGGCAAGGGAAGAGGAGCTTCCAGCACCGATCGGTGTGACCACTGCAATCGTGCGGGTCACAACCGGGATGGATGCTGGTTTCTCCATCCTCACCTTCGCCCAGTCCGAGAGAAGGGCGACTTTGGTGGGTCAAGGAAATGGGAAAATCGCGAAGAAAAGAGAGGGGAGAAGAAGGGTTTCGGAGCACAAAGAGAGAAAGCGGGTCCGAGTGACCCCAATGAGCAAGATGTCTCCAGCGACAGAATTGGGTTAGATCAAACCGACTCAAGGGCTCGGATCCGGATCAGATGCGGCAGCTCATGGAGCAACTGTCCATGCTGCTTCAGCAAAACAATCAAAAGAATTCTGGTATTACATCTAATTTAATTTACAATTCTGAAATTCAAAATTGGATTCTAGATTCTGGTGCAACAGACCACATGACAGGAAATAAAAAATTGTTGAACAATTTTAAAGAATGTAGAACCAAACAATTTGTAATTGTTGCCAACGGTGAAAAAATAAAAATTGGAGGAATAGGTACAATTAGCATTTTTTCCAAGGAACTACCAAATGTCTTGTATGTTGAAAATTGCTCATCTAATTTGTTATCCATTAGTAAAATCACAAATGAATTAAATTGCGAAGTTATCTTTTCATCAAAAAATGTGATTTTTCAGGAATGGATAACCAAGAAGGTGATTGGTGAAGGTGTTTTACAAAATGGACTCTATAATTTAAATCATGACAAAACCAATTTTAGTGTCAAGAGACAAGAGGATTTAGGAACTCTTTGGCATAGAAGAATTGGGCATCCTTCCGATAAAATACTAAAATGTATTTTTGATTTTTCTAAGTTAGATTGTAGTAATTGTGAAGTGTGCAAGTTAGGGAAACACACTAGATTACCATTTTATTCTTCAAGTTGTAAGAGTGAAAAATCTTTTGAATTAATTCATTCGGATGTATGGGGACCGGCCCCTATTAATTCGTTTAATGGATACAAATATTTTGTTTTATTCATAGATGATTTTTCTCGCACAACTTGGTTATATTTATTAAAAAATAAAAGTGAAGTTTTTTCATATTTTCAAGAATTCTATAATTTTATAGAAACCCAATGTGATGCAAAAATTAAAATTTTTAGATCCGATAATGGAACGGAATTTGTAAATTAAAATTTCTCAAGCTTCTTTAAGCAAAAAGGAATTTTACATCAAACTACTTGTGTTTATACACCCGAACAAAATGGAGTGTCGGAAAGAAAAAATCGACACCTTCTTGAAATGACTAGGGTGTTTTTATTTCAAAATAATGTTCCAAAAATTTTTTGGTCGGATGCCGTTCTTACTTCAACATATTTAATAAATAGATTGCCTAGTGCAAATTTAAATTATAAGAGTCCATTGGAAATCCTTTACCAAAGAAAAATTAACATAGGCCATTTGAGAGTATTTGGATGCACATGTTATGTACACAAAAATAAACTAGATAAATTGGATTATACTTCTATCAAAGCCATTTTTTTGGGATACTCCTCACAAAAAAAGGGCTACAAATGCTATGATCCAATTAATCAAAAATTCTACATCTCTAGAGATGTAACATTTCTAGAAAATGAGCCTTATTACAAAAATGTTGATAAAGAAATCAACATTCAAGAATCACCAAGTAATATAATATTGCCACAAATCAATATTCCGGAAGAAAATAGAAATTCAATAGAAAATGAAAGTGAGATAGAAGAAACCTCACAAAATGAGGAAGAGGAAGAAATACATGTGGAGGGAACACCATTGAGAAGGTCATCAAGACAAATACAACCCTCGACAAGGCTAAGGGACTTTGTGATATACAAGGTACAATATCCTATCCAAAATTTTATTTCTTATAAAAATATTTCATCTCCACATAAAATATTTCTAACCTCTATTTCAAAGGAACAAGAACCAAATAGTTACCATGAAGCTATAAAAAATCCAATTTGGTGTAAAGCTATGAAAGATGAACTAAAAGCCTTAGAAAAAAATGAAACTTGGGAAATTATACAATTGCCAAAAAATAAAAAATCCGTAAGATGTAAATGGGTGTACAAAATTAAAAACAATAGCGATGGTACTATAGAACGGTATAAGGCACGCTTAGTTGCCAAAGGTTATACCCAAACATATGGTATAGACTACCATGAGACCTTTGCACCGGTAGCCAAAATGAACATCGTAAGGATTTTATTTTCCATTGCGGTAAACCAAAATTGGAAATTATACCAAATGGATGTCAAAAATGCATTTCTTCAAGGAACACTTGAAGAAGAGGTATATATGACCTTACCACCCGGTCATGAAAAAGAAAACAATCAAGAAATAGGTTGCAAATTGAAGAAATCAATTTATGGATTGAAGCAATCTCCAAGAGCATGGTATAGCAAACTAAGCACTTATTTAATTTCTTGTAATTTTAAAATTAGTAGTGCCGATCATTCACTTTTTGTTAAAATTGAAAAAAATGACACTACCATCATATTAGTATATGTGGATGACATTATAATCACCGGAAATAATTTAGAGGAAATTGAGGGAATAAAATCTCAATTAAAAAGAAAATTTGATATCAAGGATCTTGGTTATTTAAAATATTTTTTAGAAATAGAAATAGCACGTTCAAACAATAATCTATTTATTTCTCAAAGAAAATATACCTTAGATTTACTAAAAGAAACCGGAAAATTAGAATGTAAGCCGGCCTCAACACCAATTAATAGATGGCAAATACAAATTAAATTCCGAAGATGGTGAATTTTTAAATGATATAAATCAATTTCAAAGACTTGTAGGAAAATTAATATATCTTACCGTTACACGACCCGATATTTCTTTTTCGGTAAGCCAAATTAGTAAATTTATGCATACACTAAGAACACCACATCTAGAAGCAATAAATAAAATTCTAAGGTATTTAAAAAGAACACCCGGGCAAGGGGTGTGGATGAAAAATAATAATTCTAATGATCTATGTGGCTATTCCGATGCAGATTGGGTCGGAAGCTTCGATAGAAAATCGACAACCGGCTTTTGCACATTTGTAGGTGGAAATTTAGTCACATGGAAGAGCAAGAAACAAAGCGTCGTGGCACGATCAAGTGCCGAAGCGGAATATCGTGCCATGACTTCAACCGCAAGCGAGTTGACATGGGTCAAGCAACTTCTTGCGGATATGGGAATTAAAATTCAAGCACCAATAAAAATGTTTTGCGACAATCAAGCGGCAAGGCATATAGCATCCAATCCCGTGTTTCACGAAAGAACTAAACATATTGAAGTGGATTGCCATTTCATTAGAGAAAAAATTCAAGCGAAAGAAATTGAAACTCCCTTTGTACGAAGCGAAGAACAATTGGCGGACATCTTCACAAAAGGATTAGATCCCAAGCCATTCGAAGAAAATATACGCAAGTTAGGGTTGATTGATATCTACACGCCTAACTTGAGGGGGAGTGTTGAGAATCAAGAGATTAAGGACTAATCAAGCCTCAGATCCGATTAGGATTTAATTACCATCATTGGCTTGTTTTAGAAAAAAGAGAGCTACTATATTTGTAAAATAAAGCTACTCAAATCTTTTTCCTTTTTTAGAAATTATAGGCACCCGTTAGATTTAGATAGCAAACGGTCAAATTAATAACCGTTACTTTTCTTTCTCTTTACTGGCTATAAGACAGCCACTGTACAAGAAAAATAATCAAATTTGCAATAACAAAAATTCAAATCGTCATTCTCTATTTTCCGCACAAAATTTAACATTTATGTCTGGTGAAATAAGCATGAACACTGTATAAAAGAGTTTAGCTAAATGCTAATCATGTTAAATTTATAATGTTAACAGTAAAATTTTTGTTCCAGAAACCGTAAAAGTTTGTAACAAGTCAATTACAACCATGTGCCATATTGGTTTCAACTTAAGCACGTCTTAGCTTGTCTATCTATAAATTAAGTTCATTGTTTGGGCTTATTAAAAAAATTATAACAGAAATATGAACCAATGGTGCTGCCACATTCCAATAGTATATATATCTCGATCATTTGATGGTCATCTATCTCACTCATTTTCACATGTTCATTTCAACCACCTAATAAATCAGCTCCTACCACTCTGCATCTTTGGCTTGAACAGATACAAATATGGCTTGTGATGCAAGTTCCAATCAAGGATCCCAAGATGTAGTTGAATGGCATTGCTTTGATTACGACATCACCTTTGAGGACTATTCAGTAATGAGGGCATTAGAACCAGGACATTGTGTCGTGTCAGAGAAATTCGTTGCAGGAAAGTTCAATTGGGAACTCCATTATTTCCCCAACGGAGTTCACGAGAACAACGAGGGCTATTCATCGGTCTTTGTTAAGCGACCAGATATTGTAGCATCTAATAATCCGCTGACCAAAACACGGTTCCATATTGCAATGCATCATAAGTTATATGGCTATGGTATGCAGATAATATGGGGAGTTCATTGGATCCCTCCATTTACACATTTTGTGCCGAGAACACCATGTGGGGTTTTGACCGCTTCATAAGCAAGAGTATTGTGGAGGAGAAATGTTGGGACAAAAACAAGGATCACATTAAACTCAGGTGCTACATATGGGTCACCAGAGAGTTCTCGAACGGTGTGACGCGCAGAGTGAGAAGGTGAGAGGGATCAGAGGATGAGTACTAAAGAAAGTATACGTGTCTCTTTTATTTTAATCTGATAATTAGAGTATTATTTTGTCCATTGAAACAAATTAAGAAAAATGTCATGCTGTAATAGATAGTCATGCTATCAATCTTGTTTATTGTCTCAATTATTATTGTTGATCTACAAGATTATGATTGATTCCGCTTGAGAAAGAATCGTAATGCATGGAGGCTCTTTGCTCTTGCTCAGAATCTAGAATTGCCCAATTTTATTCAAATTCAAAACAAAAAAAATTTCTTTATTCATCTTTTCTAGACAAAATAATTGTTGAAATTGCTATAATCTTTAGAGTGGAAGAGATCAGCTGTTACAAATTGGAAAAAGCAATTAAATTCAGTCGAAATATTCAAATATAATTAGTCCAAATAATAAAAAATAACGAACAGAACTTTCTTTAATTTCTAATTTTATTATTATTAGTTGCAATCTTCTATGATAAAAGTTAGTAATCAAATCGGATAAGGAAGAGCAGATAAAACCAAGCTTCTCCACCACGCACTGTTTAACAAAATTGTCTGTTTTGAACCACTGATGATGTCGTGATCAAAGCAATGCCATTCAATCTATTGCATATCGGGATCCCTCTTTCGACTTCTCAGAGGCAATGCTTGTTGATAAAAAAATTAAATTAAAGAAAGGTTGTAGACAGAAAAAGAAAACCTAGATCTCTCTTTGAACCCATTAAGGAAATAAAAAATGGAAGAATCTAACTTAGAAGTTGACATGCATGCAAGTTCTTAAGCTGTGGTCAAATACAAGGAGTCTGTATGAAATTCTCGTTAGATTTGATTACTCAATACAAGAATTGAATCTGTAATATAAGATCTAGAGTACACACTATTTGGGTTACAAAATTTGGAATTGCCAAGTTTGTGGAGATATGGCAAAGACGTGCATGCTTGGAACAATTTCATAGGGCCACAGCATTGACAGTTTAAATTATTTGCCACTAGTGATGAGTTAATCTAGTTGTCCAAGTCCGAGTCCAGTCCATAGTCCGAGTCCAAACACAAGTTCGGGGCCAGCTGTTCGGACTCTCTCCAATTCGGGTTGTCTATTTACGGGTTTATATTTTAGGAAGTTAGAATTTAATTAGAATCAGCATGTTGCTGGAAATATAGTAGTTATTTAAGGAAAGTTTAAATTGGTTAGTCTAATTTTAGAGTTCTAAACGTGGGATGTAATGGTAGTGGGCAGTTTTGTATTATGTCTATATATATGAGAAAATCAGAAAACGATGTGGTTAGAGAGCATCACAAAAAAAAAAAATTCTGTGTCTTATTTGCTTGTTCTTTCTTTTATTCTTTCAATCCGTGAGTGTGTGCATAATTTGAGAAATCATAAGAGAGATCCAACATTTGGTATCAGAGCCAGGTTGTCAAAGCAATGGCCGGTGACGAAGGAGATCAATCTAAGACGCTTGCAGTCGTCAAACCGACGGCAAGAGGAGCCTCAATCCCGATCCAATATCCAACGTTAAGCGAAACGAACTACGGCATATGGGCTGTCAAGATGAAGATAATCTTGCGTTCGCTAGGAGTATGGTCAGTGATCGAAGGTGGAGACACAGACGACGACAAAGATCAAGGCGCCATGGTAGCCATTTCTCAAGCCGTGCCAGATGACGTGATGATGGCAATCGCGGAGAAGCAGACGGCAAAGGAGGCTTGGGACGCACTCAGGGAGATGCGGGTTGGTGAAGATCGCGTCAAGAAGGCACGCGTACAGGTGCTGAAACGGCAACTGAACAAGTTACACATGGAGGATTCAGAGACAATAAACGAGTTTTCCATGAAGCTTACCACGCTGGTGGGTGAGATCCGCTCGCTGGGCACGAAGCTCGACGACAGCGAAGTTGTTGAAAAACTGTTCAGCGCAGTTCCAGATAGATTTCTCCAAATTATCGGAACAATCGAGCAGTCTGGCGATATTGAGAACATGTCGGTCTCAGAAGCAATCGGCCGCCTCAGAACTGATGCACGAACGATCAAGAAATTGGACTAAATAATAGAAAGATAGATTTCGGTTCTGAGATCACACAGATTCTCAATTCTTTGATAAAACTATTATAAAAACAACAACTGCCTCTGCCAAAAGTCCTGACGGCTATTTAAATACAAACCCTAAACAAAAATGCATAAAAGATACATAAAAGACCCTAAAAATGCTAAAATTATAAAGAAAGGTCCAAAAGCCCGATCCGACGGACGGATCAAAAGTTACACCCCTTTTTCTGAAACATGCGCAGGCCCATATTGCATCAAGAACCTTTGAGGAAGGACTTAAAGGACGAGTACACACAAAGGGCGGTGGAGAACAGCTACTTCTTACCCAAGCCGAGTGGGAGGCAAGATGCTCAAAGGGAAAGAAATATGAAGGTTTCAGCATCACCAAAAGAGGAGGACGTCACGGGAGAGGTCGTGGCCGCGGGCGTGGATATGGTGGAGGTCGAGGAAATGGTGAACGCACTAACGAAGACTGAAAGCCACGCAACTTTGACAAATCCAAGGTTAAGTGTTTCAATTGTAATGAATATGGACACTTTGCGAAAGATTGTCCAAAGCCAAACCGAAGAGAGAGGGCCAATCTTGTTACAACACAAACCGATGATGAACCGGCACTGTTATGGCTGAAACTTGAGTTCTCAGCCACGCAATACAGAACGAGCAGGTGTTATTGCACGAAGACAAGGTGGTGCCAAAGATTAACAGCACCCAAAACAAGGCTTGGTATTTAGATACCGGCGCAAGTAACCACATGACCGGTTGTATCGAAAAATTTGCTGAAATTGACACGACCATTAAAGGGTCGGTCAAATTTGGAGATGGCTCGGCTGTAGAAATACAAGGAAGAGGTTCGGTTTTGTTTGAATGCTTCACAGGTGAACATCGTATACTTACTAATGTCTACTACATCCCGATGTTGAAGAGCAACATAATTAGCCTTGGTCAGTTAGATGAGAATGGATGCAAGGTTGTGATAGAAGGAGGAGTAATGTCTATCTTGGACAGATCACAAAGGCTACTAGCAAAAGTGAGCAGGTCAAGGAACCGGTTAAATGTGTTGAACATCGCACCAGCTCTACCCGAATGCCTTCTGGCAAGGAGCAAAGAAGAAGCGTGGCGCTGGCATGCAAGATACGGGCATGTGAATTTTCATGCCTTGAAGATTCTAAGTCAGAAACAGATGGTGCACGGCTTGCCCATAATCGAGCATGAGGACCGCATCTGTGATGGTTGTTTGATTGGAAAGCAACACTGAAATCCTTTTCCAGCTGTGGCGAAATTTCGAGCTAAGTCACCTCTTGAGCTGTGGCACGGAGACTTGTGCGGCCCTATTACCCCTGCTACTCACGGAGGGAAGCGCTATTTCTTGTTGTTGGTTGATGATAGTACTAGATTTATGTGGCAGGTACTAATCCGAAATAAAGATGAAGCGTTTGAGGCATTTAAGAAGGTCAAAGCTGCAGCCGAAATGGAGAAAAGCAGCAAGCTGAAAGCTTTGCGCACGGATCGTGGCGGCGAGTTCACCTCAAATGAGTTCAAGAATTACTGCGAGCTGCTAGGAATTAGGCGTTACCTCACGGCGCCTTATTCTCCTCAGCAGAACGGAGTAGTCGAACGAAGAAATCAGACGGTGGTCTGCATGGCAAGGAGCTTGTTGAAAAGCAAGGGAGTCCCAGGCGAATTTTGGGGAGAAGCGGTATCAACTGCCGTGTATCTCCTAAATAGAGCACCAACAAAGAGCGTTGTCAGCAAAACTCCCTATGAAGCATACTATGACCGCAAGCCAAGTGTTGATCATTTTTGTATTTTCGGATGCCTTGCACACGTAAAAGTAGTTACACCGCACCTTTCAAAGTTGGCAGATCGTAGCAAGCAAATGGTGTTCATTGGTTATGATATGAATACAAAAGGCTATCGAATGTTCGATCCAGCGACAAGACGAGTTGTGGTGACACGAGATGCAGTGTTCGAGGAGGAGAAGAAGTGGGAATGGAGCAGAAATCCAGCGGCAGAAACACAACCGGTTGGAGACTCGTTTACAGTTCATTACCTTCCTATTCCGAGTTCATCCGACATGACAAGACAAGGAGACGAGTTCGGGGAACGCGACTCTGATGCAGATTTCTCACATCCGGTTCATTCCCTACCTAATGAGCAAGACCAGCAACTAACACCAATGACAAGCACGAGATCCAGAGCCCCCGATTCAAGTACACCACACACTCCAGATGCAACTTTTGATGGTTCGGCCTCAACCGAAGTACTGCAGCCTACAACATCCGAAGGGAGTTTATTACAAGGACCACGAGGTGAGCGTGATATCAAAAGCTTGTACGATGCAACATTCCCAATAGAGTTGCAGTATTCGGGTCTGTGCTTACTAGGAGAAGAGGAGCCGTCAAATTTCGAAGAAGCCAAGGCAGATCCGATGTGGAGAAGAGCAATGGAGGAGGAAATTTCCTCTATTCAAAAAAATGAAACTTGGAAGCTCGTTCCATTACCCGACAGCCACAAACCTATAGGTCTAAAGTGGGTTTACAAGCTAAAGAAGGACACTCAAGGCAGAATCGTGAAGCACAAAGGGGTACGTTCAACGACAAGGCATAGACTTTGATGAAGTTTTCGCCCCTGTTGCTCGGCTAGAGACAGTACGTTTGCTGATCTCTATTGCGGCACATGAAGGATGGGAGGTGCATCATATGGATGTGAAGTCAGCCTTCCTCAACGGTGATTTGGAAGAAGAAGTGTATGTCATTCAACCGCCGGGATTTGAAATAAAAGGAGAAGAGCACAAGGTATTAAAACTGCACAAGGCATTGTACGGCTTGCGTCAAGCACCTAGAGCTTGGAATTCAAAACTGGACAAGTCATTGAGGACACTCGGTTTTGAGAGGTGTTCATTAGAGCATGCCGTGTACAAGAGAAACCAAGGAAAAGGGAATTTGATAGTTTGAGTTTACGTGGATGATCTAATCATCATTGGAGAGTGTATCCAAGACATAAACAAGTTCAAATCTCAGATGAAGAATTTGTTTAGTATGAGCGACCTTGGGTTACTCAGCTATTACTTGGGAATTAAAGTTTGTCAGAGTTCTAAGAAGATCACACTCAACCAGTCCGCATATGCAACAAAGGTGTTAGACAAATGCGGCATGAAGGATTGCAACCCAACGCAGATTCCGATGGAACCACGTCTTAAATTGAGCAAAGAAAGCACAAATCCTCCTGTAGATTAAACATTGTACCGAAGCTTAGTCGGCAGCTTGAGATACCTACTACACACGCGTCCGGATTTGGCATTTTCCGTTGGCATGGTGAGTAGATACATGGAAAAGCCCACGACAGAGCACATGGCCGCAGTAAAGCACATATTGCGGTACGTGAAAGGTACTTTGAACCTCGGGTGCATCTACGAGAAGAAGGAAGGAGGCTTGGTGTTGACCGGTTACTTTGATAGTGATCTGGCCGGTGATACTGATGACCGGAAGAGCACTACAGGTGTAATATTCTTCCTTGGGTCAAACCCGGTTAGTTGGAGCTCGCAAAAACAGAAGGTGGTTGCGCTATCTTCCTGTGAAGCGGAGTACATCGCTGCCTGCGCAGCAGCGTGTCAAGGAGTGTGGCTGGGACGATTGTTGGCTGATGTATTGAAGACAGAAGTTAAGAAAGTAGTCTTGAAGATTGATAATCAGTCCGCAATTTCGCTAAGTAAAAATCCAGTCCACCATGAGAGGAGCAAACACATCGACACCCGATTCCATTACATAAGAGATTGTATTGAATCAGGGATGATAGAGGTACAACATGTCTGTACAGAAGAACAGCCGGCTGACATTCTAACTAAGTCACTTGCAAAACCGAAATTCTTGGAAATTAGAGAAAGAATTGGTGTGCGGATCATCAGTGGAGGACAACAAGCTTAAGGGGGAGATTGATGAGTTAATCTAGTTGTCCAAGTCCGAGTCCAGTCCATAGTCCGAGTCCAAACACAAGTTCGGGGCCAGCTGTTCGGACTCTCTCCAATTCGGGTTGTCTATTTACGGGTTTATATTTTAGGAAGTTAGAATTTAGAATCAGCATGTTGCTGGAAATAGAGTAGTAGTTATTTAAGGAGAGTTTAAATTGGTTAGTCTAATTTTAGAGTTCTAAACGTGGGATGTAATGGTAGTGGGCAGTTTTGTATTATGTCTATATATATGAGAAAATCAGAAAACGATGTGATTAGAGAGCATCACAAAAAAAAAAAAAATTCTGTGTCTTATTTGCTTGTTCTTTCTTTTATTCTTTCAATCCGTGAGTGTGTGCATAATTTGAGAAATCATAAGAGAGATCCAACAACTAGGTCATGCTAGGTTGTTGTCATTTAAATACAATCCTTTCCTGAACATGCATGTCTGTAAAGGAAGTACTTTTTGTTCCACTAAAATTGAAGAAAGTGTTAGTTTCAAAATGCATGGAAGTAAAATCTCCGCACTAGTACACATTATTGAAAGGGAAGGGAAAGATAAATCTCGCCAGATATAGAGGTCCGTGGATCTTGTTGAGTCCATACTACAAAAAATATATAATTGCAATTATTAACCTAAAAATTTTGAGTCACAAAGAAGTTTCCACATTTAAAAACCAAAACTAATGTGAATGAATATACTCCCATGAAGAGACATTCAAAACTACCACATAGTCCTTTCCATGTTATAAAAATTTATTACTGTTAAATAATTATCTTATTTTCACTTGTAACTAATATAAAAAAATTATAACAAAAACAAGTTTGGCAACGGTTGATTATTCATTACATTAGTGTACTTTTAAAATATATGAATAAATTTGTATGGAGTTCATACTTCCTACATAATGGAGTTCACATTTAGTGAAGAAGTCTGTCAAGAATTCATTTTAATCTGGAGGATTTATGTCTGGTGAAATAATCGTGAACACTGTATAAAAGAGTTTAGCTAAATGCTAATCATGTTAAATTTATTACGTTATAAACACAGTAAAATTTGTTTCAGAAACCGTAAAAGTTTGTAACAAGTCAACAACCATGTGCCATGTTGGTTTCAACTTAAGCACGTCATAGCTTGTCTGTCTATAAATTAAGTTCATTGTTTGAGCTTATTAAAAAAATTATAACAGAAATATGGACCAATGGTGCTCCGCATTCCAGTAGGGTATATATATCTCAATCATTTGATGGTTCATCTATCTCACTCATTTTCACATTTTCACATTTTCATTTCAACCACCTAATAAATCAACTCCTACAACTCTGCATGTTTGGGTTGAACAGATACAAATATGGCTTGTGATGCAAGTTCCATTGAAGGAGCCCAAGATGTAGTCGAATGGCATTGCTTTGATTACGACATCACCTTTGAGGACTATTCAGTATTGAGGGCATTAGAACCAGGGCATTGTGTCGTGTCTGAGAATTTCATTGCAGGAAAGTACCATTGGGAACTCCATTATTTCCCCAACGGAGTTGACGAGAACAACGAGGGCTATTCATCGGTCTTTGTTAAGCTACCAGATATTGTAACAGGTTGTAATACGCTGATCAAAACACGGTTCGATATTGTATTGAACCATAAGTTTTATGGTTATGATCATTTGGAGAACGATATAGTGAGTTCGCTGGATCCCTCTGTTCACACATTTTGTGCCCAGAACCCCATCTGGGGTTTTGACCGCTTCATAAGCAAGAGTATTGTGGAAGAGAAATGTTGGGACAAAAACAATGATCACATTAAACTCAGGTGCTACATATGGGTCACCAGAGAGTTCTCGAACGGTGTGACGCGCAGAGTGAGAAGGCGAGAGGGATCAGAGGATGAGTACTAAAGAAAGTTTACGTGTCTCTTTTTTTTAATCTGATAATTAGAGTATTATTTTGTCCACTGAAACAAATTATGAAAAATGTCATGCTGTAATAGATAGTCATGCTATCAATCTTGTTTATTGTTTCAATTATTATCGTTGATCTACAAGATTATGATTGCTTCCGCTTGAGAAAGAATCGTAATGCATGGAGGCTAGCTCTTTGCTCTTGCTCGGAATCTAGAATTCCCCAATTTTATTCAAATTCCAAACAATTTTTTTTCTTTATTTATCTTTTCTAGACAAAATAATTGTTGAAATTGCTATAATCTTTAGAGTGAAAGAGATCAGCTGTTACAAATTGGAAAGGTGCAATTAAATTCCAGTCGAAATATTCAAAGATAATTAGTCCAAATAATAAAAAATAACCAACAGAACATTCTTTAATTTCCAATTTTATTATTATTAGTTGCAATCTTCTAAGATAAAAGTTAGTAATCAGATCGGATAAGGAACAGCAGATAAAACCAACCTTCTCCACCACGCACTGTTTAACAAAATTGTCTGTTTGAACCACTGATGATGTAGTGATCAAAGCAATGCCATTCAATCTATTGCATATCGGGATCCCTCTTTCGACTTCTCAGAGGCAATGCTTGTTGATAAAAAAAATTAAATTAAAGAAAGGTTGTAGACAGAAAAAGAAAACCTAGATCTCTCTTTGAAAGGAATTAAAAAATGGAAGAATCTAACTTAGAAGTTGACATGCATGCAAGTTCTTAAGCTGTGGTCAAATACAAGGAGTCTGTATGAAATTCTCGTTAGATTTGATTACTCAATACAAGAATTCGAGTCTGTAATATAAGATCTAGAGTACACACTATTTGGGTTACAAAACTTGGAATTGCCAAGTTTGTGGAGATATGGCAAAGACGTGCATGCTTGGAACAATTTCATAGAGCCACAGCATTGACTGTTTTAATTATTTGAAACTAGGTCATGCTTGGTTGTTGTCATTTAAATACAATTCTTTCCTGAACATGCATGTCTGTACAGGAAGGACTTTTTGTTCCACTAAAATTGAAGAAAGTGTTAGTTTCAAAATGCATGGAAGTAAAATCTCTGCACTAGTACACATTAATGAAAGGGAAGGGAAAGATAAATCTAGCCAGATATAGAGGTGCGTGGATCTTGTTGAGTCCATACTACAAAAAATATATAATTGCAATTATTAACCTAAAAGTTTTGAGTCACAAAGAAGTTTCCACATTTAAAAACCAAAACTAATGTGAATGAATATACCCGTGAAGAGACATTCAAAACTACCAAACTTTTTCACATAGTCCTTTCCATGTTATAAAAATTTATTACTGTTAAATAATTAGCTTCTTTTCACTTGTAACTAATATAAAAAAATTATAACAAAAACAAGTTTGGCAACGATTGATTATTCATTACATTAGTGTACTTTTAAAATATATGAATAAATTTGTATGGAGTTCATGCTTCCTATATAATGGGGTTCACATTTAGTGAAGAAGTCTGTCAAGAATTCATTTTAATTTGGAGGATTTATGTCTGGTGAAATAAGCGTGAACACTGTATAAAGGAGTTTAGCTAAATGTTAATCATGTTAAATTTATTACGTTATAAACACAGTAAAAATTTTGTTTCAGAAACTGTAAAAGTTTGTAACAAGTCAATTACAACCATGTGCCATATTGGTTTCAACTTAAGCACGTCATAGCTTGTCTGTCTATAAATTAAGTTCATTGTTTGGGCTTATTAAAAAAATTATAACAGAAATATGCAATGGTGCTGCCGCATTCCAGTAGGGTATATATATCTCGATCATTTGATGGTTCATCTATCTCACTCATTTTCACATTTTCATTTCAACCACCTAATAAATCAGCTGCTACAACTCTGCATGTTTGGGTTGAACAGATACAAATATGGCTTGTGATGCAAGTTCCATTGAAGGAGCCCAAGATGTAGTCGAATGGCATTGCTTTGATTACGACATCACCTTTGAGGACTATTCAGTATTGAGGGCATTAGAACCAGGGCATTGTGTCGTGTCTGAGAATTTCATTGCAGGAAAGTACCATTGGGAACTCCATTATTTCCCCAACGGAGTTGACGAGAACAACGAGGGCTATTCATCAGTTTTTGTTAAGCTACCAGATAGTGTAACAGGTTGTAATCCGCTGATCAAAACACGGTTCCATATTGTAATGCACCATAATTTTTATGGTTATGATCATTTGGAGAACGATATAGTGAGTTCGTTGGATCCCTCTGTTCACACATTTTGTGCCGAGAACCCCATCTGGGGTTTTGACCACTTCATAAGCAAGAGTATTGTGGAGGAGAAATGTTGGTACGGAAGCAATGATCTCATTAAACTCAGGTGCTACATATGGGTCACCAGAGAGTTCTCGAATGTTGTGAAGCGTAGAGTGAGAAAGCGAGAAGAGGATGAGTACTAAAGAAGGTTTATGTGTCTCTCTTTCATCATCCCATAATAGATAATTACTTTTCCCATTGAAAGAAATTAACAAAAAATGTCTTGTTGTAATAGATAGTCATGCTATAAATCTTGTTTCTTGTTTCAATTAGTATTGTTGATCTACAAGATTATAATTATACTTGCTTCCGCTTCAGCAAGAATCGTAATCAAAACGTCTCTTTCTCTTGCTCGGAATATAGAATTTCCCAATTTTATTCAAATTCTGAATGAAAATTGTTTTCTTTATTCATCTTTTTTAGACAAAATAACATTGAAATTGCTATAATCTTTAGAGTGAAAGAGAGCTGTTACAAATTGGAAAAAGTAAAATTCAGTCGAAGTATTAAAAGATATTCAGTCCAAATAATAAAAAATAACTAAAAGAACTTTATTTAATTTTTAATTTTATTATTATTAGTTGCAATCTTCCTAGGATAAAAGTTAGTAATCAGATCGGACTAGGAAAAGCAAGTAAAACCAACCTTCTCCACCATGCACTGTTTAACAAAATTGTCTGGATTGAACCATTTAAGAAGCAAGTAATCCTCAAAGATGATGTCGTGATCAAAGCAATGCCATTTGATCTATTGCATCTCGAGATCCCTCGTTCGACTTCTCTGAGCGATGCTTGTTGATAAAAAAATTATATTAAAGAAAGGTTGTAGACGGAAAAAGAAACCCTAGATCTCTCTTAGGCTGCCTCCTCCCCACTTCCCCCACCCTTTGCCCCTCCGGCCCCTATCGACTTAAACTCTGATGCCGCAACCCTCCACCCTCTCGCCTCTTCCTCCGCACTGGGTCAGAGTGGAGAGGAGGGTGAGGGGAAGGGGAGTAAGTCAGAGAGAGAGAAGAGTGAGAGCGAGAGAGGAGGGATGAGCGTACATTGATCTGGGAAGGGTGAGGTGATGTGTGTACGTTAATCTGAAGAGAAGTGAGAGAGAGCGACCTGTGTCGTGCAAGGAGGTACACACCGTGTGAATGTGTGGCCAGTGTGAGGATAACGCGATGACGGAGCTTGTTCGGCAGCGATCTCCTCGTCTCGACATTCCAATGCAGCCGCTGAGATTGATCTGACAGGAGTAGATCCAGGAGAGCTCCACAATCTGCTTTGGCACTGCACCTTTGCTACGGTTTTGGAGGGCAATCTGCAGGGGCTTCAACTTGACGGTACCAGGTACCGACTCTGCATCAGTCCGTAATGTCTGGTGGGGGCTCATAAATGCATTGCAACCTACTGCAAGGGTAGCTTGGGATTCGACATGGGCGTCGGACATATGGGCGCTATGAAGATAGAGAAATAATCGTATTTTCCAAAACAAGAGGTGACTGGTTATTGTATAGGTAAATGAGGTATCAGCGGAGGCATGTCGATGGGGCAAGTTCTGTTATCGTTTGGGTAGCTAGCTATGTCAGGATTGTAAATAGGTTTTAGTATATTCACAAGAGCTGTAATCTTTAGGTTTAAGGAGATGTAAATATTTTTTTAATCAATGAAAATCGTAAGATGGCATTGGCACCATACCCTAAAAAACAAAAAGATTGTAGAAGTTGTGGAGGTTGAAGTTTTAGCACTGCACCTCCAGTTGAGGTGCAACATAGAAGTTTACATGCAAGTTGTTTAAGCTGTGGTCATACAGACATCTAGCTTGTATTATACAAAGCGTATGTATCAAATTCTGGTTAGATTTGATTACTTAATCAAAGAGAGCCCAACGTTTTTAATTAATTAACAATTAGTTACTAAATTTAAACCATCCCACATTTAAAAAAATGGACCGAATTATGACTGTTTTGTTGCTAACTAAAAATATGGAACAGATGTTTTTAATCCAAGCCGGACAGTGCGGAGGGAAGATCGAGGCTGATTGATACAATTCCCAGTCAGCGTCAAACGTAAAACAAGCTTAGCAATTCCCAGTCCAATGCAATATAATATATGTTACGTACGGTAGTCGATCAACTGCTATTGGATGGATGACAGGTGGATTGATACACTCAATAAATTTAGAATGGAGCTAGGATTTTTGAATTAGTAACATGACATACAACACTAATTAATTACTTGGGTTAATTAGAAAACTTACAACAGTAGGGGACTTAAAATTATACTATGGTAAAAGAGCGAAGTTTGCGTATCTTGGAACAATTTTACAGGGACATGCATTATTTCACTGTTAAAATTATTCGCCACTGGTCGTGCTTCATTCTTGCCATATAAATCATATATTTGAGTCTATTTTATGATGGTTAAATACAACTTAGCAAGAGAGCTAGTATGAGATTCAGAGATATATATATATAGAGGAGGGATCAAGTTACAATAAATTTGAGTTACAACAAAGTTACAACAACCATTTTTTTCATTTTCAAAGTCCAAATCGTCGATCCAAACCGTTCAACATGATCTCCACAATAAAATGTGCTTGCAGATCAAATTTTACATTTTTTTGAATTTTTTACTATTTATTAAGTATTTTACAAAAAATAGTCATATTCAGACCATTGAATTTTGTACCCATCTTAATAAATAGTAAAAAAATTCAAAAAAATGTAAAATTTGATCTGCAAGCCCATTTTATTTAGATAATCATGTTGAACGGTTTGGATCGACGATTTGGACTTTGAAAATGAAAAAAATAATTGTTGTAACTTTGTTGTAACTCAAATTTGTTGTAACTTGATCCCTCCTCATATATATATATATATATATATATATATATATATATATATATATATATTAAGATCTTGCTATCATTTAACTCTTATCAAAATTAATTTTGGGACCAGACATATTTACAAAACCTAACAACAATAGTTTTTAAATGTTCTAAATTTTGTCCCCTACTGTTGTAATCAATTAATACATGTATGTTAATACTTTTTCATCATGTTCTAAATTTCCTAGGCCTGTAATAAATTCCGCCCTTTGAGCATTTGCCAGATTTTTTTATTATTCATCTAAGTAGAAATAATAATTATTAATTTGTTATAAATAAATTAAGTTATGGATGTTAATTTGAAACTCACTAATTGCATCAAAACTTTTCCTTAATGAAGTATGTTTCATCTCCCCACATTTACCAATTGAATTAAATTAGATAGCTTGTTATTTACATTAAGCTTGTATTAAATACACAAGAAAAGCATATGAATAAAAGATCTTGTTTACTTTTCTTTTCTTCAATTTACAACACATTATCAGCACAAATTGCTCGGAAGAAGTTGCAAAGTTATTTGGTAAGTAATTTATATGATTGATTACTACCTTTCATTACTTTAAATTTCATTTTAATTTTTATCATATTTGTTTTAGTTTATAAGAATCATTCCTTGAAGTGAATGATAGAATAATAACCTGAAGTTATTATTGAAACTTAAAGTTTATCAATAACCCAAAATTCGTATTACCCGAATAGAATAATAACCAAAAGTTATTATTAGAATTTTTTAGAACCCGAAGTTCAATTAGCACTTTTAAATTTATTCATTTAATTTACATATTATTTTATTTATATTTATCTCCCTTTTCATTAATCATAACATGAAGTTATGATGTTTATAACCTGAAGTTATGGCATTAATAATTTGAAATTATTAATACGTATCTATTTTGTAGTACGTATGACTAATCTCACAAAGCATGAATTTATCTCCCTTTTCATTTATTATAACTCAAAGTTATGGTATTAATAACCTGAAGCTGTATTTTGTTATAAATATGTATTAATAAAAAATGACAAAGACAAACGTCTTGAAGATGTTTGTTACAGATGTGGGATGGCAAATCATTGGTCGCATACATGTCGTATGCCAAAGCATTTTGTAGAGCTTTATCAAGCCTCAATTAAGAAAAAGGAAAAAAATGTGGAAACTAACTTAACTGAAAATTACCCCAAAAATTACCTCAATTAATAGGTTGCAAATACCCTCTTCTGTTACCATCTGGAGACAGTAATAGAGTGCTGCAAAGACCTTCAATTGGAGTGTTGTATTAGGGTGGCAACTACCCTCTTATCTTGCCATCTGCAGACATTACTAGAGTACTGCAAAGACCTTTATTTGGTGAATTAAATTAGCATTGCAAGTACTCACTTTCCTTGCCATATAGAGACACTCTACTTGTGTGCTGTATAGATTGGAGTGTTGTATTAGGGTGGCAATTACCTTATTCCCCTGCCATTTGGAGACACTACTAGAGTGGTGCAAAGACCATTCAATTGGAGTCTTGCATTGGGGTTGCACCTGCCCTCTTCTCTTGCTTTCTGAAGACATTACTAGAGTACTGCAAAGACCATTAATGGGAGAGTTAAATTAGTGTTGCAACACTAGTGTGCTGCAAAGAACTTCAATTGGGGTGTTGTATTATGGTTGTAAGTACCATCTTTTGTTGCCATCTGGAGACACTACTAGAGTGCTGCAAAGACCTTCAATTGGGTTATTGTATTAGGGTTGCAACTACCCTCTATTGTTGCCATTTCGAGACACAACTACAGTGCTGCAAAGACCTTCAATTGGAGAGTTGCAATAGGTTTGAAACTACCCAATTCTATTTCCATCAAACAACACTATTAAAGTGCTGCAAGGACATTCAATTGGTGTGTAGTATTAGGGTTGTAGCTACCATCTTCTCTCTCCAAACGGCGACACTACTAGAGTGTTCCGAAAACAATCAATTGAAGTGTTATATTAGGGTTGCAACTACCCTCTTGCCATCTTGGAGATAGTACTAGTGTGCTACAAAGACCTTCAATAGTAGTGTTGTATTGGGGTTGCAACTACCCTCTTGTCTTGCCATATGCAGACATTACTAGAGTATTGCAACAACTTTCAATTAGAATGTTGTATTAGGGTCACAACCGTCATCTTCTGTTGCCATCTGGAGAAACTGCTAAAGTGCTGCAAAGACCTTCAATTAGAGTGTTGTATTAGGGTTGCAACCACCCTTTTCTCTTTCCATATAGAAGACCTTCAATTGGGGTGTTATATTAGGGTTGTAACCACCCACTTCTCTTGCCATATGGAGACACTACAAGTGTGCTGCAAAGACATTCAATTGGAGTGTTGTATTAGAGTTGCAACTACCATCTTATGTTGCCATCTGGAGAAAATACTAGTGTGCTGCGAAGACCTTCAATTAAGGTGTTGTATTAAGGTTACAACTACTCTCTTCTGTTACCATCTGGAGACACTACAAGAGTGCTGCAATGACCTTCAATTGGAGTGTTGTATTAGAGTTGCAACTACCCTCTTATCTTGCCATCTGCAGACACTACTAGAGTACAACAAAGACCTTTCATTGGAGTATTGTAATAAGGTTTGTGACCACCCTCTTTTATTGTCACCTAGAGATACTACTAATGTGCAGCAGAGATTTTCAATTGGAGTGTTGTTAGGGTTGCAACTACCCTCTTCTGTTGCCATTTGGAGACAATACTAGAATGTTGTAAAGACCTTCAATTGGAGTGTTATATTAGGGTTGCAACCACCTTTTCTCTAGCCATATAGAGACAGTACTAGTGTGTTGTAAAGACCTTCAATTGGGTGTTGTATTAGGTTTGTAACCACCCACTTCTCTTGTCATATGGAGACACTACAAGTGTGCTGCAAAGACATTCAATTAGAGTGTTGTATTAGTGTTGCAACTACCCTCTTATGTTGCCATCTGGAGAAAAAAATAGTGTGCTGCGAAGACCTTCAATTGAGGTGTTGTATTAAGGTTTCAACTACTCTCATTTGTTACCATCTGAAGACACTACAAGAGTGCTGCAAAGACCTTCAATTGGAGTGTTGTATTAGAGTTGCAACTACTCTCTTATCTTGCCATCTACAGACACTACTAGAGTGCGGCAAAGACTTTCCATTGGAGTGTTGTAATAAGGTTTGTGACCACCCTCTTTTCCTGTCATCTAGAGACACTACTAATGTGCTACAGAGATTTTCAATTGGAGTGTTGTTAGGTTGCAACTACCCTCTTCTGTTGCCATCTGGAGATAATACAAGAGTGCTGCAAAGACCTTCAATTGGAGTGTTGTATTAGGGTTGCAACCACCATTTTCTCTTGCCATATAGAGACAGTACTAGTGTGTTGTAAAGACATTCAATTGCGGTGTTGTACTAGGGTTGTAACCACCCACTTCTCTTGCCATATGGAGACACTACAAGTGTGCTGCAAGGACATTCGATTGCAGTGTTGTATTAGGGTTGCAAATACCCACTTATGTCGCCATCTCGAGAAAATACTAGTGTGCCGTAAAGACCATCAATTGAGGTGTTGCATTAAGGTTGCAACTACCCTATTTTGTTACCATCTGGAGACACTACTAGAGTGCTGTGAAGACCTTTAATTGGAGTGTTGTATTAGGGATACAACTACCCTCTTATTATGCCATCCGCAGACACTACTAGAGTGCGGCAAAGACTTCAATTCGAGTGTTGTAATAGGGTTTGTGACCACCCTCTTCTCTTGTCATCTAGAAAAAAAACTAGTAGTGTGCAACAGAGATTTTCAATTCTGTTAGGGTTGCAACTACCCTCTTCTGTTGCCATCTGGAGACAAAACTAGAGTATTGTAAGGACCATCAATTGGAGTGTTATATGAGGGTTGTCACCACCATTTCTCTTGCCATATGGAGACACTATTAGTGTGTTGTCAGAACCTTCAATTGGGTGTTGTATTAGAGTTGGAAGTACCCTCTTTTGTTGTCATCTGGAGACACTACAAGAGTGCTGCAAAGACCTTCAATTGGGTTATTGTATTAGAGTTGCAACTACCCTCTATTGTTGCCATTTCGAGACACAACTACAGTGCTGCAAAGACCTTTAATTGGAAAGTTGTAATAGGTTTGCAACTACCCAATTCTATTTCCATCAAACAACACTATTAGAGTGCTGCAAGGACATTCAATTGGTGTGTAGTATTAGGGTTGTAGCAACCATCTTCTCTCTCCAAACGGCGACACTACTAGAGTGTTTCGAAAACAATCAATTGAAGTGTTGTATTAGGGTTGCAACTACCCTCTCTTGCCATCTTGGAGATAGTACTAGTGTGCTACAAATACCTTCAATAGTAGTGTTGTATTGGAGTTGCAACTACCCTCTTGTCTTGCCATATGCAGACATTACTAGAGTATTGCAACAACTTTCAATTAGACTGTTGTATTAGGGTCATAACCGTCATCTTCCGTTGCCATCTGGAGAAACTGCTAACGTGCTGCAAAGACCTTCAATTAGAGTGTTGTATTAGGATTGCAACCACCATTTTCTCTTTCCATATAGAAGACCTTTAATTGGGGTGTTGTATTAGGGTTGTAACCACCCACTTCTCTTGCCATATGGAGACACTACAAGTGTGCTGCAAAGACATTCAATAGGAGTGTTGTATTAGGGTTGCAACTACCCTCTTATGTTGCCATCTGGAGAAAATACTAGTGTGCTGCGAATACTTTCATTTGAGGTGTTGTAGGTTGCAACTACTCTCTTCCGTTACCGTCTGGAGACACTATAAGAGTGCTGGAATGACCTTCAATTGGAGTGTTGTATTAGAGTTGCAACTACCCTCTTATCTTGCCACCTGCAGACACAACTAGAGTGCAGCAAAGACCTTCCATTGGAGTGTTGTAATAAGGTTTGTGACCACCCTCTTTTCCTGTCATCTAGAGACACTACTAATGTGCTGCAGAGATTTTCAATTGGAGTGTTGTTAGGGTTGCAATTACCCTCTTCTGTTGCCATTTAGAGACAATACTAGAGTGTTGTAAAAACTTTCAATTGGAGTGTTATATTAGGGTTGCAACCACCTTTTCTCTTGCCATATAGAGACACTACTAGTGTGTGGTAAAGACCTTCAATTGGGGTGTTGTATTAGGATTGTAACCACCCACTTCTCTTGTCATATGGAGACACTACAAGTGTGCTGCAAAGACATTCAATTGGAGTGTTGTATTAGTGTTGCAACTACCCTCTTATGTTGTCATCTGGAGAAAAAAATAGTGTGCTGCGAAGACCTTCAATTGAGGTGTTGTATTATAGTTTCAACTACTCTCATTTGTTACCATCTGAAGACACTACAAGAGTGCTGCAAAGACAATTAGAGTGTTGTATTAGAGTTGCAACTACCCTCTTATCTTGCCATCTAAAGACACAACTAGAGTGCGGCAAAGACCTTTCATTGGAGTGTTGTAATAAGGTTTGTGACCACCCTCTGTTCCGGTCATCAAGAGAAACTACTAATGTGCTGCAGAGATTTTCAATTGGAGTGTTGTTAGGTTGCAACTACCCTCTTCTGTTGCCATTTGGAGATAATACAAGAGTACTGCAAAGACCTTCAATTGGAGTGTTGTATTAGGGTTGCAACCACCTTTTCTCTTGCCATATAGAGACAGTACTAGTGTGTTGTAAAGACCTTCAATTGCGGTGTTGTATTAGGGTTGTAACCACCCACTTCTCTTCCCATATGGAGACACTACAGGTGTGCTGCAAAAACATTCAACTAGAGTGTTGTATTAGGGTTGCAACTACCATCTTATGTCGCCATCAGTAGAAAAATACTAGTGTGCTGCGAAGACCTTCAATTAAGGTGTTGTATTAAGGTTGCAACTACCATCTTCTGTTACCATCTGGAGACACTACTAGAGTGCTGCAAAGACCTTCAATTGGAGTGTTATACTAGGATTGTAACTACCCTCTTATCTTGCCATCAGCAGACATTACTAGAGTGCGGCAAAGATCTTCAATTGCAGTGTTGTAATAGGGTTTGTGACCTCCCTCTTCTCTTGTCATCTAGAGACACTACTAGTGTGCAGCAGAGATTTTCAATTGGAGTGTTGTTAGGGTTGCTACTACCCACTTCTGTTGCAACCAGGAGATGATACAAGAGTGCTGTAAAGACCTTCAATTGGAGTGTTATATTAGAGTTGTAAGTACCCTCTTTTGTTGCCATCTGGAGACATTACAAGACTGCTGCAAGGACCTTCAATTGGAGTGTTGTATTAGGATTGTAACTACCCTCTTACCTTGCCATCGACAGACACTACTAGAGTGCGGCAAAGACCTTCAATTGCAGTGTTGTAATAGGGTTTGTGATCCCCCTCTTCTCTTGTCATCTGAGACACTACTAATGTGCTGCAGAGATTTTCAATTGGAGTGTTGTTAGGGTTGCAACTACCCACTTCTGTTGCAATTTGGAGACAATACTAGAGTGCTGTAAAGACCTTCAATTGGAGTGTTATATTAGAGTTGTAAGTACCCTCTTCTGTTGCCATCTGGAGACACTACAAGAGTGCTGCAAATACCTTCAATTGGGGTGTTGTACTAGGGTTGCAACTACCATCAATTGTTGCCCTTAGAGACACTACTACAGTGCTGCAAAGACCTTCAATTGGAGTGTTGTAATAGGTTAGCAACTACCCTCTTCTCTTTCCATCAAATGTGCAGCAAGGACTTTCAATTGGTGCATAGTATTATGGTTGCAAATACCCTCTACTCTCTCCATACGGCGACACTGCTAGAGTGTTTCAAAAACCATCAATTGAAGTGTTGTATTAGGGTTGCAACTACCCTCTTCTATTGCCATCTTGGAGACAGTACTAGTGTGCTGCAAAGACCTTCAATTGGAGTGTTGTATTGAGGTTGCAACTACCCTCTTCTCTTGCCATCTGCAGACTTTACTAGAGTACTGCAAAGACCTTCAATTGGAGAGTTCAATTAGTGTTGCAACTACCCACTTCTCTTGCTATATGGGTACACTGCTAGGGTGCTCCAAAGACCTTCAATTGGAGTGTTGTAGTTGTGTTGCAACTACCCTCTTCTCTTGCCACAAGGAGACACTACTTGTGTTCTGCAAAGACAATCAATTGGAGTGTTATATTAGGATTGCAATTACCCTATTCCCTTGCCATTTGGAGACACTACTAGAGTGATGCAAAGACCTTTCCATTGGAGCGTTGTAGTAAGGTTGCAACTACCCTCTTCTCTTGCCATCTAAAGACACAACTAGAGTACGGTAAAAGACCTTCAATTAGAGTGTTGTATTAGGGTTTGTGACCACCCGCTTCTCTTGCCATCTGGAGACACTACTAGTGTGCTATGGAGACTTTCAATTGGAGTGTTGTATCAGGGTTGCAACTGTCCTCTTATGTTGCCATCTGGAGACACTGCTAGAGTGCTGCAAGACTTTCAATTGTAGTGTTATATTAGGGTTGCAAGTCTTGCCCTCTGGAGAAAATACTAGTGTGTTTCGAAGACCTCCAATTGAGGTGTTGTATTAAGGTTGCAACTACCCTCTTCTGTTACCATCAGGAGACAGTACTAGAGTGCTGCAAAGACCTTCAATTGGAGTGTTGCATTTGCAACTACCCTCTTATCTTGCCATCTGCAGACATTACTAGAGTACTGCAAAGACTTTTATTTCGTGAGTTAAATTAGCGTCTCAAGTACCCACTTTTCTTGCCATATGGTGACACTACTAGAGTGTTGCAAAGACCATAAATTGGAGTGTTGTAGTTGTGTTGCATCCACCCTATTCTCTTGCCATACGGAGACACTAGTTGTGTGCTGCATAGACCATCAAATGGAGTGTTGCATTAGGGTTGCAATTACCTTATTCCCTTTCCAATTGGAGACACTACTAGAGTGTGTAAACACCTTTCAATTGGAGTGTTGTATTGGGGTTGCAACTACCCTCTTCTCTTGTCTTCTGCAGACATTACTAAAGTACTGCAAAGACCTTTAATTGGAAAGTTAAATTAGTGTTGCAACCCACTAGTGTGCTGCAAAGACCATCAATTGGAGTGTTGAATTATGGTTGTATTTACAATTTTTTGTTGTCATCTGGAGACACTACTAGAGTGCTGCAAAGACCATCGATTGAGTTGTTGTATTAGGGTTGCAACTACCCTCCAGTGTTGCCATTTGGAGACACTACTACAGTGCTGTAAAGACCTTCAATTGGAGAGTAGTAATAGGTTTGCAACTACCGTCTTCTATTTCCATCAAACAACACTGAGTGCTGCAAGGACATTCAATTGGTGTGTAGTATTAGGGTTGTAGCTACCATCTTCTCTCTCCAAACGGCGACACTACTAGAATTGAAGTGTTGTATTAGGGTTGCAACTACCCTCTTCTCTTGCTATCTTGGAGACAGTACTAGTGTGCTGCAATGACCTTCAATTGGAGCATTTTATTGGGGTTGCAACTACCCTCTTCTCTTGCCATCTGCAGATATTACTTGAGTATTGCAACTACTTTCAATTAGAGTATTGTATTAGGATTGCAACCGTCATCTTCTTTTGGCATCTGGAGAAACTGCTAGAGTGTTGCAAAGACCTTCAATTAGAGTGTTATATTAGGGTTGCAACTACCCTGTTGTCTTGCCCTCTAGAGATAATACAAGAGTGCTGCAAAGACCTTCAATTGGAGTGTTGTATTAGGGTTGCAACCACCATTTTCTCTTGCTATATAGAGACAGTACTAGTGTGTTGTAAAGACCTTCAATTGCGGTGTTGTATTAGGGTTGTAACCACCCACTTCTCTTGCCATATGGAGACACTACAAGTGTGCTGCTAGGACATTCGATTGCAGTGTTGTATTAGGGTTGCAAATACCCACTTATGTCGCCATCTCGAGAAAATGCTAGTGTGCCGTGAAGACCATCAATTGAGGTGTTGGATTAAGGTTGCAACTACCCTCTTTTGTTACCATCTGGAGACACTACTAGAGTGCTGCAAAGACCTTTAATTAGAGTGTTGTATTAGGGATACAACGACCCTCTTATTATGCCATCCGCAGACACTACTAGAGTGCGGCAAAGACCTTCAATTCGAGTGTTGTAATAGGGTTTGTGACCACCCTCTTCTTTTGTCATCTAGAAAAAAACTAGTAGTGTGCAACATAGATTTTCAATTGGAGTGTTGTGTTAGGGTTGCAACTACCCTCTTCTGTTGCCATCTGGAGACAATACTAGAGTGTTGTAAAGACCATCAATTGGAGTGTTATATGAGGGTTGTCACCACCTTTTCTCTTGCCATATGGAGACATTATTAGTGTGTTGTCAAAACCTTCAATTGGGGTGTTGTATTAGAGTTGGAAGTACCATCTTTTGTTGCCATCTTGAGACACTACAAGAGTGCAACAAAGACCTTCAATTGGAGTATTGTACAAGGGTTGCATCTACCATCAATTGTTGCCCTTTAGAGACACCACTATAGTGCTGCGAAAACCTTCAATTGGAGTGTTGTAAAAGGTTTGTAGCTACCCTCTTCTCTTTCCATCAAACGACACTATTATAGTGCTGCAAAGACATTCAATTGGAGTGTAGTATTAGTGTTGCAACTACCCTCTTCTCTCTCCATATGGCGACACTACTAGTGTTTCAAAAACCATCAATTGAAGTGTTTTATTAGGGTTGCAACTACCCTCTTCTCTTGCAATCTTGGAGACAGTACTAGTGTGCTACAAAGACCTTCAATTTGAGTATTGTATTGGAGTTGCAACTAACCTCCTCTTGACATCTGCAGACATTACTACAGTACTGTAAAGACCTTTAATTGGAGAGTTAAATTAGCATTGCAACTACCCACTTCCCTTACCATATGGAGACACTGCTAGAGTGCTGCAAAGACCTTTAATTGGAGTGTTGTAGTGGTGTTGCAACTACCGTCTTCTTTTGGCATGAGGAGACACTACTTGTGTGCTGCAAAGACAATCAATTGGAGTGTTGTATTTGGGATGCGATTACCATATTCCCTTACCATTTGGGGACACTACTAGAGTGCTACAAAGACCTTTCCATTGGAGCGTTGTATAAGGGTTGCAACTACCTCTTCTCTTGCCATCTAGAGACACTACTAGAGTGTTGTATTACGGTTTGTGACCACCTGCTTCTCTTGCCATATGGAGACACTACTTGTGTGCTGTAGAGACTTTCAATTGGAGTGTTGTATTAGGGTTGCAACTGTCCTCTTATGTTGCCTTCTGGAGACATTACTAGAGTGCTGCAAAGACCATCAATTGTAGTGTTATATTAGGGTTGCAACTACCCTCTTGTCTTGCCCTCTGGAGAAAATACTAGTGTGCTTCGAAGACCGTCAATTGATGTGTTGTATTAAGATTGCAACTACCCTCATCTGTTACCATCTGGAGACAGTAATAGAGTGCTGCAAAGACCTTAAATTGGAGTGTTGTAGTTGTGTTGCAACTACCCTCTTCTCTTGCCATATGGAGACACTACTTGTGTGCTGCATAGACCATCAATTGGAGTGTTGCGTTAGGGTTGCAATTACCTTATTTCCTTGCCATTTGGAGACACTACTAGAGTGGTGCAAAGACCTTTCAATTAGACTGTTGTATTGGGTTGCAATTACCCTCTTCCCTTGCCTTCTGGAGACATTACTAGAGTACTGCAAAGACCTTTAATTGGAGAGTTAAATTAGTGTTGCAACTACCGACTAGTGTGCTGCAAAGACCTTCAATTTGGGTGTTGTGTTACGGTTGTAAGTTCCCTCTTTCGTTGCCATCTGGAGACGCTACTAGAGTGCTGCAATGACCATTAGCTTGTTGTATTAGGGTTGCAACTATCCTTTATTGTTGCCATTTGGAGACACTACTACAGTGCTGCAAAGACTTTCAATTGGAGAGTTGTAATAGGTTTGCAACTACCCTCGTCTACTTCCACTAAACAACACTATTAGAGCGCTGCAACGACATTCAATTGGTATGTAGTATTAGGGTTGCAGCTACCATCTTCTCTCTCCATATGGCGACACTACTAGAGTGTTTCAAAAACCATCAATTGAAGTATTGTATTAGGGTTGCAACTACCCTTTTCTCATGCCATCTTGGAGACAGTACTAGTGTGCTGCGGAAACCTTCAATTGGAGTGTTGTATTGGGGTTGTAACCACCCTCTTCTCTAGCCATCTGTAGACATTACTAGAGTATTGCAACTACTTCCAATTAGAGTGTTGTATTCTGTTGCCATCTAGACACACTGCTAGAGTGCTGCAAAGACCTTCAATTGGTGTGTTATATTAGGGTTGCAACTACCCTCTTGTCTTGCCCTCTAGAGATAACACAAGAGTGCTGCAAAGACATTCAATTGGAGTGTTGTATTAGGGCTGCAACCACCCTTTCCTCTTGCCATATAGAGACACTACTAGTGTGTTCTAAAGACCTTTAATTGGGGTGTTGTGTTAGGGTTGCAACCACCCTTTTCTCTTGCCATATGGAGACACTGCAAGTGTGCTGCAAAGACATTCAATTAGAGTGTTGTATTAGGGTTGCAACTACCCTCTTATGTCGCCATATGGAGAAAATACTAGTGTGCTGCGAAAACCTTCAATTGAGGATGTTGTACTAGGGTTGCAACTAACCTCTTCTCTTTCCATCAAACGACACTTTTAGAGTGTTGCAAGGACATTCAATTGGAGTGTAGGGTTGCAACTACTCTCTTCTCTGGCCATTTTGGAGACAGTACAAGTGTGCAGCAAACACACCGCTAGAGTGCTGTTAAGACCTTCAATTGGAGTGTTGTAGTTGTGTTGCAACTACCCTCCTTTTTTGCCATTTGGAGACACTACATGTGTCCTGCAAAAATTGGAGTGTTGTATTAGGGTTGCAATTACCCTATTACCATGCCATTTGGAGACACTACTAAAGGACTGCAAAGATCTTCAATTGGAGTGTCGTATTAGGGTTACAACTACCCTCTTCTCTTGCCATCTGGAGACACTACTTGTGTGCTGCAAATGTAATCAATTGGAGTGTTGTATTAGGGTTGCAATTACCCTATTACGTTGTCATTTCGAGATACTACTAGTGTGCTACAAAGACCTTCAATAGTAGAGTTATATTAGCGTTGCAACTACCCACTTCCCTTTCTATCGGGAGACACTAGTAGAGTGCTACAAATACCTTCAATTGGAGTGTCGTATTAGGGTTGCAACTATCCTCTTTCCTTGCCATCTAGAGACACTACTTATGTGCTGTAAAGAACTTCAATTGGAGGGTTGTACTAGGATTTGAGCTACCCTTTTCTATTGCCATCAGGAGACAACACTAGTGTGCTGCAACGACCCTCAATTGGAGTGTTGTATTGGGGTTGCAACTACCCTCTTCTCTTACCATAAGTAGACATTACTAGAGTGCTACCAAGACCTTAAATTGGAGAGTTATATTAGCATTGCAACTACCCTCTTCTCTTACCATCAGGAGACACTACTTATGTACTGCAAGGACCTTTAATTGGAGTATTGGCGGTTTGAACTACCTCTTCTACTGCCATCTGGCGACACAACTAGTGTGCTACAAAGACCTTTAATTGGGGTGTTGTATTAGGGTGGCAACTACCCTCTTCCCTTGCCAGCAAGAGACACTACTAGAGTGCTGCAAAGACCTTCAATTGCAGTGTTGTGTTAGGGTTGCAACTACCATCTTCTCTTTCCATACGGCGACACTACTAGAGTGTTTCAAAAACCATCAGTAGGAGTGTAGTATTAGGGTTGAAACTACGCTCTTCTCTTGCCTTTTGGAGACACTACAAGTGTGCTGCATAGACATTCAATTGAAATGTTGTATTAGAGTTGCAACTACCCTCTTATTGCCATTTGCAAACAATACTAGAGTGCTGCAAAGTCCTACAATTGGAGTATTAGCGTTGCAACTACCCACTTCCCTTGCCATATAGAGACACTACTAGAGTGTTGCAAAGATATTCATTAGGAGTGTCGTATTAGGGTTGCAACTACCCTATTCTCTTGCCATCTGGAGACACTACTTATGTGCCGCCAAGCTTCAATTGGAGTGTTGTAGGGTTTCAACTACCCTCTTCTATTGCCATCTGGAGACACAACTGGTGTGTTGCAAAGACCTTCAATTGGGGTGTTGAATTAAGGTTGCAACTACCCTCTTCTGGTGCCATTAGGAGACACTACTAGATTGCTGCAAAGCCCTTCTATTGAAGTGTTGTAATAGGTTTGCAACTACCCTCTTCTCCTTCCATCTGACGACACTACTAGAGTGTTGCAAGGACATTCAATTGGAGTGTTGTATTGGTGTTACAACTACCCTCTTCTCTCTCTATATTGCGACAGTACTAGAGGGTTTCAAAAACCTTCAATGGAAATGTTGTATTTGGGTTGCAACTCCTCTCTTCTCTTGCCATCTTGGAGACAGTACTAGTGTGCTGCAAAGACCTTCAATGGGAGTGTTGTATTGGGGTTGCAACTACCCTCTTCTCTTGCCATCTGCGGACATTACTACAGTACTGCAAAGACCTTTAATTGGACAGTTAAATTTGCATTGCAACTACCCACTTCCGTTGCCATATGGAGACACTGCTAGAGTGCTGCTAAGACCTTCAATTGGAGTGTTGTTTTAGGGTTGCGAACACCCTCTTCTTTTTACATCTAAAGTCACTACAAGTGTGCAGCAGAGACCTTCAATTGGAGTCTTGTATTAGGGTTGCAACTACACTCTTCTCTTGCCTTCTGGAGACACTACAAGTGTGTTGCATAGACATTCAATTGAAATGTTGTATTAGGGTTGCAACTACCCTCTTATTGCCATTTGCAAACATTACTAGAGTGCTGCAAAGTCCTACAATTGGAGAGTTTTAGTAGGGTTGCAACTACCCACGTCTCTTTCGATGTGGAGACACTATTAGAGTGCTGCACAGACATTCAATTGGAGTGCTGTATTAAGGTTGCAACTACCCTCTTCTATCTCTATACGGTGACACTACTAGGGTGTTCGAAAAACCTTTAATTGGAGTGTTGTATTAAGGTCGTAACTACTATCTTCAATTGCCATTAGGAGACACTACTAGTGTGCTGCAAATACTTTCAATTGGAGTGTTGTATTGGGGTTGCAAGTGCCCTATTTTCTTGCCATCTGCAAACATTACTAGAGTGCGGCAAAGATCTTGAATTGGAGAGTTATATTAGTGTTGCAGCTCCCACTTTCCTTGCCAGCTAGAAACACTACTAGAATGCTGCAAAGACCTTCAATTGGAGTGTTGTGTTAGGATCTTCTCTCTCCATACGGCGACACTACTAGAGTGTTTCAAAAACCTTTAATTGAAGTGTTGTATTAGGGTTGCAACTACTCTCTTCTATTGCCATCTTGGAGACACTACTAGTGTGCTGCAAAGACCTTCAATTGGATTATTGTACTGGGGTTGCGACTACTCTCTTCTCTTGTCATCTGCAGACTTTAATAGAGTGCTGCAAAGACCTTCCATTGTAGAGTTAAACTAGGGTTGCAACTACCCACTTACCTTGCCATATGGAGACACTACTATAGTGTTGCCAAGACCTTCAATTCGAGTGTTGTAGTAGTGTTGCTACTACCCTCTTATCTTGCTATATGGAGACACTACTTGTGTGCGACAAAGACCATCAATTGGAGTGTTGTATTAGGGTTGCAATTACCCTATTACATTGCCATTTGGAGACACTACTAGTGTGCTGCAAAGACCTTTCAATTACGGTGTTGTATTAGGGTTGCAACTTTGCTCTTCTCTTGCCATCAAGAGACACTACTAGAGTGCGGCAAAGTCCTTCAATCGGAGTGTTGTAATAGGGTTTGTGACCACCCTTTTCTCTTGCCATCTGGAGACACTACTAGTGTGCCGCAAAGTCTTTCAATTGGAGTGTTGTATTAGGGTTGCAAATACCCTCTTCTGTTGCCATCTAAAGACACTACTAGAGTGCTGCGAATTCCTTCAATTGGAGTTTTATATTAGGGTCGCAAGTACCCTCTTTTCTTGTCCATTGGAGACAATACTAGAGTGCTGCAAAGACCTTCAATTAGAGTGTTGTATTAGGGTTGCAACCATGATTTTGTCGTTCCATATAGAGACACTACTAGTGTGATTTAAAGAACTTCAATTGGGACACACTACTAAAGAGCTCCTAGAGAGCTCCAAAGACATTCTATTAGGGTTGTAAGTACCCTTTTTTGTTGTCATCTGGAGACACTACTAGAGAGCTCCAAAGACATTCAATTGGGGTGTTGTTAGGTTGCAAACAACCATCTTCTGTTGCCATCTGGAGATAATACAAGAGTGCTGCAAAGACCTTCAATTGGAGTGTTGTATTAGGGTTACAACCACCATTTTCTCTTGCCATATAGAGACAGTACTAGTGTGTTGTAAAGACATTCAATTGCGGTGTTGTACTAGGGTTGTAACCACCCACTTCTCTTGCCATATGGAGACACTACAAGTGTGCTGCAAGGACATTCGATTGCAGTGTTGTATTAGGGTTGCAAATACCCACTTATGTCGCCATCTCGAGAAAATACTAGTGTGCCGTAAAGACCATCAATTGAGGTGTTGCATTAAGGTTGCAACTACCCTATTTTATTACCATCTGGAGACACTACTAGAGTGCTGTGAAGACCTTTCATTGGAGTTTTGTATTAGGGATACAACTACCCTCTTATTATGCCATCCGCAGACACTACTAGAGTGCGGCAAAGACCTTCAATTCGAGTGTTGTAATAGGGTTTGTGACCACCCTCTTCTCTTGTCATCTAGAAAAAAAAACTAGTAGTGTGCAACAGAGATTTTCAATTCTGTTAGGGTTGCAACTACCCTCTTCCGTTGCCATCTGGAGACAAAACTAGAGTATTGTAAGGACCATCAATTGGAGTGTTATATGAGGGTTGTCACCACCATTTCTCTTGCCATATGGAGACACTATTAGTGTGTTGTCAGAACCTTCAATTGGGTGTTGTATTAGAGTTGGAAGTACCCTCTTTTGTTGTCATCTGGAGACACTACAAGAGTGCTGCAAAGACCTTCAATTGGGTTATTGTATTAGAGTTGCAACTACCCTCTATTGTTGCCATTTCGAGACACAACTACAGTGCTGCAAAGACCTTTAATTGGAAATTTGTAATAGGTTTGCAACTACCCAATTCTATTTCCATCACACAACACTATTAGAGTGCTGTAAGGACATTCAATTGGTGTGTAGTATTAGGGTTGTAGCAACCATCTTCTCTCTCCAAACGGCGACTCTACTAGAGTGTTTCGAAAACAATCAATTGAAGTGTTGTATTAGGGTTGCAACTACCCTCTCTTGCCATCTTGGAGATAGTACTAGTGTGCTACAAATACCTCCAATAGTAGTGTTGTATTGGAGTTGCAACTACCCTCTTGTCTTGCCATATGCAGACATTACTAGAGTATTGCAACAACTTTCAATTAGAGTGTTGTATTAGGGTCACAACCGTCATCTTCCGTTGCCATCTGGAGAAACTGCTAACGTGCTGCAAAGACCTTCAATTAGAGTGTTGTATTAGGGTTGCAACCACCCTTTTCTCTTTCCATATAGAAGACCTTTAATTGGGGTGTTGTATTAGGGTTGTAACCACCCACTTCTCTTGCCATATGGAGACACTACAAGTGTGCTGCAAAGACATTCAATAGGAGTGTTGTATTAGGGTTGCAACTACCCTCTTATGTTGCCATCTGGAGAAAATACTAGTGTGCTGCGAATACTTTCAATTGAGGTGTTGTATTAAGGTTGCAACAACTCTCTTCCGTTACCGTCTGGAGACACTATAAGAGTGCTGCAATGACCTTCAATTGGAGTGTTGTATTAGAGTTGCAACTACCCTCTTATCTTGCCACCTGCAGACACAACTAGAGTGCAGCAAAGACCTTCCATTGGAGTGTTGTAATAAGGTTTGTGACCACCCTCTTTTCCTGTCATCTAGAGACACTACTAATGTGCTGCAGAGATTTTCAATTGGAGTGTTGTTAGGGTTGCAACTACCCTCTTCTGTTGCCATTTAGAGACAATACTAGAGTGTTGTAAAAACTTTCAATTGGAGTGTTATATTAGGGTTGCAACCACCTTTTCTCTTGCCATATTGAGACACTACTAGTGTGTGGTAAAGACCTTCAATTGGGGTGTTGTATTAGGATTGTAACCACCCACTTCTCTTGTCATATGGAGACACTACAAGTGTGCTGCAAAGACATTCAATTGGAGTGTTGTATTAGTGTTGCAACTACCCTCTTATGTTGCCATCTGGAGAAAAAAATAGTGTGCTGCGAAGACCTTCAATTGAGGTGTTGTATTATGGTTTCAACTACTCTCATTTGTTACCATCTGAAGACACTACAAGAGTGCTGCAAAGACAATTAGAGTGTTGTATTAGAGTTGCAACTACCCTCTTATCTTGCCATCTAAAGACACAACTAGAGTGCGGCAAAGACCTTTCATTGGAGTGTTGTAATAAGGTTTGTGACCACACTCTGTTCCTATCATCAAGAGAAACTACTAATGCGCTGCAGAGATTTTCAATTGGAGTGTTGTTAGGTTGCAACTACCCTCTTCTGTTGCCATTTGGAGATAATACAAGAGTACTGCAAAGACCTTCAATTGGAGTGTTGTATTAGGGTTGCAACCACCTTTTCTCTTGCCATATAGAGACAGTACTAGTGTGTTGTAAAGACCTTCAATTGCGGTGTTGTATTAGGGTTGTAACCACCCACTTCTCTTCCCATATGGAGACACTACAGGTGTGCTGCAAAAACATTCAACTGGAGTGTTGTATTAGGGTTGCAACTACCATCTTATGTCGCCATCAGTAGAAAAATACTAGTGTGCTGCGAAGACCTTCAATTAAGGTGTTGTATTAAGGTTGCAACTACCATCTTCTGTTACCATCTGGAGACACTACTAGAGTGCTGCAAAGACCTTCAATTGGAGTGTTATACTGGGATTGTAACTACCCTCTTATCTTGCCATCAGCAGACATTACTAGAGTGCGGCAAAGATCTTCAATTGCAGTGTTGTAATAGGGTTTGTGACCTCCCTCTTCTCTTGTCATCTAGAGACACTACTAGTGTGCAGCAGAGATTTTCAATTGGAGTGTTGTTAGGGTTGCTACTACCCACTTCTGTTGCAACCAGGAGATGATACTAGAGTGCTGTAAAGACCTTCAATTGGAATGTTATATTAGAGTTGTAAGTACCCTCTTTTGTTGCCATCTGGAGACATTACAAGACTGCTGCAAAGACCTTCAATTGGAGTGTTGTATTAGGATTGTAACTACCCTCTTACCTTGCCATCTACAGACACTACTAGAGTGCGGCAAAGACCTTCAATTGCAGTGTTGTAATAGGGTTTGTGATCCCCCTCTTCTCTTGTCATCTGAGACACTACTAATGTGATGCAGAGATTTTCAATTGGAGTGTTGTTAGGGTTGCAACTACCCACTTCTGTTGCAATTTGGAGACAATACTAGAGTGCTGTAAAGACCATCAATTGGAGTGTTATATTAGAGTTGTAGGTACCCTCTTCTGTTGCCATCTGGAGACATTACAAGAGTGCTGCAAATACCTTCAATTGGGGTGTTGTACTAGGGTTGCAACTACCATCAATTGTTGCCCTTAGAGACACTACTACAGTGCTGCAAAGACCTTCAATTGGAGTGTTGTAATAGGTTAGCAACTACCCTCTTCTCTTTCCATCAAATGACACTATTAGAGTGCAGCAAGGACTTTCAATTGGTGCGTAGTATTATGGTTGCAAATACCCTCTACTCTCTCCATATGGCGACACTGCTAGAGTGTTTCAAAAACCATCAATTGAAGTGTTGTATTAGGGTTGCAACTACCCTCTTCTATTGCCATCTTGGAGACAGTACTAGTGTGCTGCAAAGACCTTCAATTGGAGTGTTGTATTGAGGTTGCAACTACCCTCTTCTCTTGCCATCTGCAGACTTTACTAGAGTACTGCAAAGACCTTCAATTGGAGAGTTCAATTAGTGTTGCAACTACCCACTTCTCTTGCTATATGGGTACACTGCTAGGGTGCTCCAAAGACCTTCAATTGGAGTGTTGTAGTTGTGTTGCAACTACCCTCTTCTCTTGCCACAAGGAGACACTACTTGTGTTCTGCAAAGACAATCAATTGGAGTGTTATATTAGGATTGCAATTACCCTATTTCCTTGCCATTTGGAGACACTACTAGAGTGATGCAAAGACCTTTCCATTGGAGCGTTGTAGTAAGGTTGCAACTACCCTCTTCTCTTGCCATCTAAAGACACAACTAGAGTACGGTAAAAGACCTTCAATTAGAGTGTTGTATTAGGGTTTGTGACCACCCGCTTCTCTTGCCCTCTGGAGACACTACTAGTGTGCTATGGAGACTTTCAATTGGAGTGTTGTATCAGGGTTGCAACTGTCCTCTTATGTTGCCATCTGGAGACACTGCTAGAGTGCTGCAAGACTTTCAATTGTAGTGTTATATTAGGGTTGCAAGTCTTGCCCTCTGGAGAAAATACTAGTGTGTTTCGAAGACCTCCAATTGAGGTGTTGTATTAAGGTTACAACTACCCTCTTCTGTTACCATCAGGAGACAGTACTAGAGTGCTGCAAAGACCTTCAATTGGAGTGTTGCATTTGCAACTACCCTCTTATCTTGCCATCTGCAGACATTACTAGAGTACTGCAAAGACTTTTATTTCGTGAGTTAAATTAGCGTCTCAAGTACCCACTTTTCTTGCCATATGGTGACACTACTAGAGTGTTGCAAAGACCATAAATTGGAGTGTTGTAGTTGTGTTGCATCCACCCTATTCTCTTGCCATACGGAGACACTAGTTGTGTGCTGCATAGACCATCAAATGGAGTGTTGCATTAGGGTTGCAATTACCTTATTCCCTTTCCAATTGGAGACACTACTAGAGTGTGTAAACACCTTTCAATTGGAGTGTTGTATTGGGGTTGCAACTACCCTCTTCTCTTGTCTTCTGCAGACATTACTAAAGTACTGCAAAGACCTTTACTTGGAAAGTTAAATTAGTGTTGCAACCCACTAGTGTGCTGCAAAGACCATCAATTGGAGTGTTGAATTATGGTTGTATTTACAATTTTTTGTTGTCATCTGGAGACACTACTAGAGTGCTGCAAAGACCATCGATTGAGTTGTTGTATTAGGGTTGCAACTACCCTCCAGTGTTGCCATTTGGAGACACTACTACAGTGCTGTAAAGACCTTCAATTGGAGAGTAGTAATAGGTTTGCAACTACCGTCTTCTATTTCCATCAAACAACACTGAGTGCTGCAAGGACATTCAATTGGTGTGTAGTATTAGGGTTGTAGCTACCATCTTCTCTCTCCAAACGGCGACACTACTAGAATTGAAGTGTTGTATTAGGGTTGCAACTACCCTCTTCTCTTGCCATCTTGGAGACAGTACTAGTGTGCTGCAATGACCTTCAATTGGAGCATTTTATTGGGGTTGCAACTACCCTCTTCTCTTGTCATCTGCAGATATTACTTGAGTATTGCAACTACTTTCAATTAGAGTATTGTATTAGGATTGCAACCGTCATCTTCTTTTGGCATCTGGAGAAACTGCTAGAGTGTTGCAAAGACCTTCAATTAGAGTGTTATATTAGGGTTGCAACTACCCTGTTGTCTTGCCCTCTAGAGATAATACAAGAGTGCTGCAAAGACCTTCAATTGGAGTGTTGTATTAGGGTTGCAACCACCATTTTCTCTTGCTATATAGAGACAGTACTAGTGTGTTGTAAAGACCTTCAATTGCGGTGTTGTATTAGGGTTGTAACCACCCACTTCTCTTGCCATATGGAGACACTACAAGTGTGCTGCTAGGACATTCGATTGCAGTGTTGTATTAGGGTTGCAAATACCCACTTATGTCGCCATCTCGAGAAAATGCTAGTGTGCCGTGAAGACCATCAATTGAGGTGTTGGATTAAGGTTGCAACTACCCTCTTTTGTTACCATCTGGAGACACTACTAGAGTGCTGCAAAGACCTTTAATTAGAGTGTTGTATTAGGGATACAACGACCCTCTTATTATGCCATCCGCAGACACTACTAGAGTGCGGCAAAGACCTTCAATTCGAGTGTTGTAATAGGGTTTGTGACCACCCTCTTCTCTTGTCATCTAGAAAAAAAAACTAGTAGTGTGCAACAGAGATTTTCAATTCTGTTAGGGTTGCAACTACCCTCTTCCGTTGCCATCTGGAGACAAAACTAGAGTATTGTAAGGACCATCAATTGGAGTGTTATATGAGGGTTGTCACCACCATTTCTCTTGCCATATGGAGACACTATTAGTGTGTTGTCAGAACCTTCAATTGGGTGTTGTATTAGAGTTGGAAGTACCCTCTTTTGTTGTCATCTGGAGACACTACAAGAGTGCTGCAAAGACCTTCAATTGGGTTATTGTATTAGAGTTGCAACTACCCTCTATTGTTGCCATTTCGAGAACTACAGTGCTGCAAAGACCTTTAATTGGAAATTTGTAATAGGTTTGCAACTACCCAATTCTATTTCCATCACACAACACTATTAGAGTGCTGTAAGGACATTCAATTGGTGTGTAGTATTAGGGTTGTAGCAACCATCTTCTCTCTCCAAACGGCGACACTACTAGAGTGTTTCGAAAACAATCAATTGAAGTGTTGTATTAGGGTTGCAACTACCCTCTCTTGCCATCTTGGAGATAGTACTAGTGTGCTACAAATACCTCCAATAGTAGTGTTGTATTGGAGTTGCAACTACCCTCTTGTCTTGCCATATGCAGACATTACTAGAGTATTGCAACAACTTTCAATTAGAGTGTTGTATTAGGGTCACAACCGTCATCTTCCGTTGCCATCTGGAGAAACTGCTAACGTGCTGCAAAGACCTTCAATTAGAGTGTTGTATTAGGGTTGCAACCACCCTTTTCTCTTTCCATATAGAAGACCTTTAATTGGGGTGTTGTATTAGGGTTGTAACCACCCACTTCTCTTGCCATATGGAGACACTACAAGTGTGCTGCAAAGACATTCAATAGGAGTGTTGTATTAGGGTTGCAACTACCCTCTTATGTTGCCATCTGGAGAAAATACTAGTGTGCTGCGAATACTTTCAATTGAGGTGTTGTATTAAGGTTGCAACAACTCTCTTCCGTTACCGTCTGGAGACACTATAAGAGTGCTGCAATGACCTTCAATTGGAGTGTTGTATTAGAGTTGCAACTACCCTCTTATCTTGCCACCTGCAGACACAACTAGAGTGCAGCAAAGACCTTCCATTGGAGTGTTGTAATAAGGTTTGTGACCACCCTCTTTTCCTGTCATCTAGAGACACTACTAATGTGCTGCAGAGATTTTCAATTGGAGTGTTGTTAGGGTTGCAACTACCCTCTTCTGTTGCCATTTAGAGACAATACTAGAGTGTTGTAAAATCTTTCAATTGGAGTGTTATATTAGGGTTGCAACCACCTTTTCTCTTGCCATATTGAGACACTACTAGTGTGTGGTAAAGACCTTCAATTGGGGTGTTGTATTAGGATTGTAACCACCCACTTCTCTTGTCATATGGAGACACTACAAGTGTGCTGCAAAGACATTCAATTGGAGTGTTGTATTAGTGTTGCAACTACCCTCTTATGTTGCCATCTGGAGAAAAAAATAGTGTGCTGCGAAGACCTTCAATTGAGGTGTTGTATTATGGTTTCAACTACTCTCATTTGTTACCATCTGAAGACACTACAAGAGTGCTGCAAAGACAATTAGAGTGTTGTATTAGAGTTGCAACTACCCTCTTATCTTGCCATCTAAAGACACAACTAGAGTGCGGCAAAGACCTTTCATTGGAGTGTTGTAATAAGGTTTGTGACCACCCTCTGTTCCTATCATCAAGAGAAACTACTAATGCGCTGCAGAGATTTTCAATTGGAGTGTTGTTAGGTTGCAACTACCCTCTTCTGTTGCCATTTGGAGATAATACAAGAGTACTGCAAAGACCTTCAATTGGAGTGTTGTATTAGGGTTGCAACCACCTTTTCTCTTGCCATATAGAGACAGTACTAGTGTGTTGTAAAGACCTTCAATTGCGGTGTTGTATTAGGGTTGTAACCACCCACTTCTCTTCCCATATGGAGACACTACAGGTGTGCTGCAAAAACATTTAATTGGAGTGTTGTATTAGGGTTGCAACTACCCTCTTATGTCGCCATCAGTAGACAAATACTAGTGTGCTGCGAAGACCTTCAATTAAGGTGTTGTATTAAGGTTGCAACTACCATCTTCTGTTACCATCTGGAGACACTACTAGAGTGCTGCAAAGACCTTCAATTGGAGTGTTATACTAGGATTGTAACTACCCTCTTATCTTGCCATCAGCAGACATTACTAGAGTACGGCAAAGATCTTCAATTGCAGTGTTGTAATAGGGTTTGTGACCTCCCTCTTCTCTTGTCATCTAGAGACACTACTAGTGTGCAGCAGAGATTTTCAATTGGAGTGTTGTTAGGGTTGCTACTACCCACTTCTGTTGCAACCAGGAGATGATACTAGAGTGCTGTAAAGACCTTCAATTGGAATGTTATATTAGAGTTGTAAGTAACCTCTTTTGTTGCCATCTGGAGACATTACAAGACTGCTGCAAAGACCTTCAATTGGAGTGTTGTATTAGGATTGTAACTACCCTCTTACCTTGCCATCTACAGACACTACTAGAGTGCGGCAAAGACCTTCAATTGCAGTGTTGTAATAGGGTTTGTGATCCCCCTCTTCTCTTGTCATCTGAGACACTACTAAGGTGATGCAGAGATTTTCAATTGGAGTGTTGTTAGGGTTGCAACTACCCACTTCTGTTGCAATTTGGAGACAATACTAGAGTGCTGTAAAGACCATCAATTGGAGTGTTATATTAGAGTTGTAGGTACCCTCTTCTGTTGCCATCTGGAGACATTACAAGAGTGCTGCAAATACCTTCAATTGGGGTGTTGTACTAGGGTTGCAACTACCATCAATTGTTGCCCTTAGAGACACTACTACAGTGCTGCAAAGACCTTCAATTGGAGTGTTGTAATAGGTTAGCAACTACCCTCTTCTCTTTCCATCAAATGACACTATTAGAGTGCAGCAAGGACTTTCAATTGGTGCGTAGTATTATGGTTGCAAATACCCTCTACTCTCTCCATATGGCGACACTGCTAGAGTGTTTCAAAAACCATCAATTGAAGTGTTGTATTAGGGTTGCAACTACCCTCTTCTATTGCCATCTTGGAGACAGTACTAGTGTGCTGCAAAGACCTTCAATTGGAGTGTTGTATTGAGGTTGCAACTACCCTCTTCTCTTGCCATCTGCAGACTTTACTAGAGTACTGCAAAGACCTTCAATTGGAGAGTTCAATTAGTGTTGCAACTACCCACTTCTCTTGCTATATGGGTACACTGCTAGGGTGCTCCAAAGACCTTCAATTGGAGTGTTGTAGTTGTGTTGCAACTACCCTCTTCTCTTGCCACAAGGAGACACTACTTGTGTTCTGCAAAGACAATCAATTGGAGTGTTATATTAGGATTGCAATTACCCTATTTCCTTGCCATTTGGAGACACTACTAGAGTGATGCAAAGACCTTTCCATTGGAGCGTTGTAGTAAGGTTGCAACTACCCTCTTCTCTTGCCATCTAAAGACACAACTAGAGTACGGTAAAAGACCTTCAATTAGAGTGTTGTATTAGGGTTTGTGACCACCCGCTTCTCTTGCCCTCTGGAGACACTACTAGTGTGCTATGGAGACTTTCAATTGGAGTGTTGTATCAGGGTTGCAACTGTCCTCTTATGTTGCCATCTGGAGACACTGCTAGAGTGCTGCAAGACTTTCAATTGTAGTGTTATATTAGGGTTGCAAGTCTTGCCCTCTGGAGAAAATACTAGTGTGTTTCAAAGACCTCCAATTGAGGTGTTGTATTAAGGTTACAACTACCCTCTTCTGTTACCATCAGGAGACAGTACTAGAGTGCTGCAAAGACCTTCAATTGGAGTGTTGCATTTGCAACTACCCTCTTATCTTGCCATCTGCAGACATTACTAGAGTACTGCAAAGACTTTTATTTCGTGAGTTAAATTAGCGTCTCAAGTACCCACTTTTCTTGCCATATGGTGACACTACTAGAGTGTTGCAAAGACCATAAATTGGAGTGTTGTAGTTGTGTTGCATCCACCCTATTCTCTTGCCATACGGAGACACTAGTTGTGTGCTGCATAGACCATCAAATGGAGTGTTGCATTAGGGTTGCAATTACCTTATTCCCTTTCCAATTGGAGACACTACTAGAGTGTGTAAACACCTTTCAATTGGAGTGTTGTATTGGGGTTGCAACTACCCTCTTCTCTTGTCTTCTGCAGACATTACTAAAGTACTGCAAAGACCTTTACTTGGAAAGTTAAATTAGTGTTGCAACCCACTAGTGTGCTGCAAAGACCATCAATTGGAGTGTTGAATTATGGTTGTATTTACAATTTTTTGTTGTCATCTGGAGACACTACTAGAGTGCTGCAAAGACCATCGATTGAGTTGTTGTATTAGGGTTGCAACTACCCTCCAGTGTTGCCATTTGGAGACACTACTACAGTGCTGTAAAGACCTTCAATTGGAGAGTAGTAATAGGTTTGCAACTACCGTCTTCTATTTCCATCAAACAACACTGAGTGCTGCAAGGACATTCAATTGGTGTGTAGTATTAGGGTTGTAGCTACCATCTTCTCTCTCCAAACGGCGACACTACTAGAATTGAAGTGTTGTATTAGGGTTGCAACTACCCTCTTCTCTTGCCATCTTGGAGACAGTACTAGTGTGCTGCAATGACCTTCAATTGGAGCATTTTATTGGGGTTGCAACTACCCTCTTCTCTTGTCATCTGCAGATATTACTTGAGTATTGCAACTACTTTCAATTAGAGTATTGTATTAGGATTGCAACCGTCATCTTCTTTTGGCATCTGGAGAAACTGCTAGAGTGTTGCAAAGACCTTCAATTAGAGTGTTATATTAGGGTTGCAACTACCCTGTTGTCTTGCCCTCTAGAGATAATACAAGAGTGCTGCAAAGACCTTCAATTGGAGTGTTGTATTAGGGTTGCAACCACCATTTTCTCTTGCTATATAGAGACAGTACTAGTGTGTTGTAAAGACCTTCAATTGCGGTGTTGTATTAGGGTTGTAACCACCCACTTCTCTTGCCATATGGAGACACTACAAGTGTGCTGCTAGGACATTCGATTGCAGTGTTGTATTAGGGTTGCAAATACCCACTTATGTCGCCATCTCGAGAAAATGCTAGTGTGCCGTGAAGACCATCAATTGAGGTGTTGGATTAAGGTTGCAACTACCCTCTTTTGTTACCATCTGGAGACACTACTAGAGTGCTGCAAAGACCTTTAATTAGAGTGTTGTATTAGGGATACAACGACCCTCTTATTATGCCATCCGCAGACACTACTAGAGTGCGGCAAAGACCTTCAATTCGAGTGTTGTAATAGGGTTTGTGACCACCCTCTTCTCTTGTCATCTAGAAAAAAAAACTAGTAGTGTGCAACAGAGATTTTCAATTCTGTTAGGGTTGCAACTACCCTCTTCCGTTGCCATCTGGAGACAAAACTAGAGTATTGTAAGGACCATCAATTGGAGTGTTATATGAGGGTTGTCACCACCATTTCTCTTGCCATATGGAGACACTATTAGTGTGTTGTCAGAACCTTCAATTGGGTGTTGTATTAGAGTTGGAAGTACCCTCTTTTGTTGTCATCTGGAGACACTACAAGAGTGCTGCAAAGACCTTCAATTGGGTTATTGTATTAGAGTTGCAACTACCCTCTATTGTTGCCATTTCGAGAACTACAGTGCTGCAAAGACCTTTAATTGGAAATTTGTAATAGGTTTGCAACTACCCAATTCTATTTCCATCACACAACACTATTAGAGTGCTGTAAGGACATTCAATTGGTGTGTAGTATTAGGGTTGTAGCAACCATCTTCTCTCTCCAAACGGCGACACTACTAGAGTGTTTCGAAAACAATCAATTGAAGTGTTGTATTAGGGTTGCAACTACCCTCTCTTGCCATCTTGGAGATAGTACTAGTGTGCTACAAATACCTCCAATAGTAGTGTTGTATTGGAGTTGCAACTACCCTCTTGTCTTGCCATATGCAGACATTACTAGAGTATTGCAACAACTTTCAATTAGAGTGTTGTATTAGGGTCACAACCGTCATCTTCCGTTGCCATCTGGAGAAACTGCTAACGTGCTGCAAAGACCTTCAATTAGAGTGTTGTATTAGGGTTGCAACCACCCTTTTCTCTTTCCATATAGAAGACCTTTAATTGGGGTGTTGTATTAGGGTTGTAACCACCCACTTCTCTTGCCATATGGAGACACTACAAGTGTGCTGCAAAGACATTCAATAGGAGTGTTGTATTAGGGTTGCAACTACCCTCTTATGTTGCCATCTGGAGAAAATACTAGTGTGCTGCGAATACTTTCAATTGAGGTGTTGTATTAAGGTTGCAACAACTCTCTTCCGTTACCGTCTGGAGACACTACAAGAGTGCTGCAATGACCTTCAATTGGAGTGTTGTATTAGAGTTGCAACTACCCTCTTATCTTGCCACCTGCAGACACTACTAGAGTGCAGCAAAGACCTTCCATTGGAGTGTTGTAATAAGGTTTGTGACCACTCTTTTTTCCTGTCATCTAGAGACACTACTAATGTGCTGCAGAGATTTTCAATTGGAGTGTTGTTAGGGTTGCAACTACCCTCTTCTGTTGCCATTTGGAGACAATACTAGAATGTTGTAAAGACCTTCAATTGAAGTGTTATATTAGGGTTGCAACCACCTTTTCTCTAGCCATATAGAGACACTACTAGTGTGTTGTAAAGACCTTCAATTGGGGTGTTGTATTAGGGTTGTAACCACCCACTTCTCTTGTCATATGGAGACACTACAAGTGTGCTGCAAAGACATTCAATTGGAGTGTTGTATTAGTGTTGCAACTACCCTCTTATGTTGCCATCTGGAGAAAAAAATAGTGTGCTGCGAAGACCTTCAATTGAGGTGTTGTATTATGGTTTCAACTACTCTCATTTGTTACCATCTGAAGACAATACAAGAGTGCTGCAAAGACAATTAGAGTGTTGTATTAGAGTTGCAACTATCCTCTTATCTTGCCATCTAAAGACACAACTAGAGTGCGACAAAGACCTTCCATTGGAGTGTTGTAATAAGGTTTGTGACCACCCTCTTTTCCTGTCATCTAGAGACACTACTAATGTGCTGCAGAGATTTTCAATTGGAGTGTTGTTAGGTTGCAACTACCATCTTCTGTTGCCATCTGGAGATAATACAAGAGTACTGCAAAGACCTTCAATTGGAGTGTTGTATTAGGGTTGCAACCACCTTTTTCTCTTGCCATATAGAGACAGTACTAGTGTGTTGTAAAGACCTTCAATTGCGGTATTGTATTAGAGTTGTAACCACCCACTTCTCTTCCCATATGGAGACACTACAAGTGTGCTGCAAAAACATTCAATTGGAGTGTTGTATTAGGGTTGCAACTACCCTCTTATGTCGCAATCAGTAGAAAAATACTAGTGTGCATCGAAGACCTTCAATGAAGGTGTTGTATTAAGGTTGCAACTACCATCTTCTGTTACCATCTGGAGACACTACTAGAGTGCTGCAAAGACTTTCAATTGGAGTGTTGTACTAGGATTGTAACTACCCTCCCTCTTATCTTGCCATCAGCAGACATTACTAGAGTGCGGCAAAGATCTTCAATTGCAGTGTTGTAATATGGTTTGTGACCTCCCTCTTCTCTTGTCATCTAGAGACACTACTAGTTTGCAGCAGAGATTTTCAATTGGAGTGTTGTTAGGGTTGCTACAACCCACTTCTGTTGCAACCAGGAGATAATACTAGAGTGCTGTAAATACCTTCAATTGGAGTGTTATATTAGAGTTGTAAGTGCCCTCTTTTGTTGCCATCTGGAGACATTACAAGAGTGCTGCAAAGACCTTCAATTGGAGTGTTGTATTAGGATTGTAACTACCCTCTTATCTTGTCATCTGCAGACACTACTAGAGTGCGGCAAAGACCTTCAATTGCAGTGTTGTAATAGGGTTTGTAACCACCCTCTTCTCTTGTCATCTGAGACACTACTCATGTGCAGCAAAGATTTTCAATTGGAGTGTTGTTATGGTTGCAACTACCCACTTCTAAAGCAATCTGGAGACAATACTAGAGTGCTGTAAAGACCTTCAATTGGAGTGTTATATTAGAGTTGTAAGTACCCTCTTTTGTTGCCATCTGGAGACATTACAAGAGTACTGCAAAGACCTTCAATTGGGGTGTTGTACTAGGGTTGCAACTACCATCAATTGTTGCCCTTAGAGACACTACTAAAGTGCTGCAAAGACCTTCAATTGGAGTGTTGTAATAGGTTTGCAACTACCCTCTTCTCCTTCCATCAAACGACACTATTAGAGTGCTGCAAGGACTTTCAATTGGAGCGTAGTATTATAGTTGCAACTACCCTCTACTCTCTCCATACGGCGACACTGCTAGAGTGTTTCAAAAACCATCAATTGAAGTGTTGTATTAGGGTTGCAACTACCCTTTTCTATTGCCATCTTGGAGACAGTACTAGTGTGCTGCAAAGACCTTCAATTGGAGTGTTGTATTGGGGTTGCAACTACCCTCTTCTCTTGCCATCTGCAGACTTTACTAGAGTACTGCAAAGACCTTTAATTGGAGAGTTCAATTTGTGTTGCAACTACCCACTTCTCTTGCTATATGGGTACACTGCTAGGGTGCTCTAAAGACCTTCAATTGGAGTGTTGTAGTTGTGTTGCAACTACCCTCTTCTCTTGCCAAAAGGAGACACTACTTGTGTCCTGCAAAGACAATCAATTGGAGTGTTGTATTAGGGTTGCAATATTCCCTTGCCATTTGGAGACACTACTAGAGTGATGCAAAGACCTTTCCATTGGAGCGTTGTATTAAGGTTGCAACTACCCTCTTCTCTTGCCATCTAGAGACACAACTAGAGTGCGGTAAAATACCTTCAATTCGAGTGTTGTATTAGGGTTTGTGACCACCCGCTTCTCTTGCCATCTGGAGACACTACTAGTGTGCTGTGGAGACTTTCAATTGGAGTGTTTATCAGGGTTGCAACTGTCCTCTTATGTTGTCATCTGAAGACACTGCTAGAGTGCTGCAAAGACTTTCAATTGTAGTGTTATATTAGGGTTGCAAGTCTTGCCCTCTGGAGAAAATACTAGTGTGTTTCGAAGACCTCCAATTGAGGTGTTGTATTAAGGTTGCAACTACCCTCTTCTGTTACCATCAGGAGACAGTACTAGAGTGCTGCAAAGACCTTCAATTGGAGTGTTGCATTTGCAACTACCCGTCTTATCTTGCCATCTGCAGACATTACTAGAGTACTGCAAAGACTTTTATTTCGTGAGTTAAATTAGCGTCTCAAGTACCCACTTTTCTTGCCATATGGTGACACTACTAGAGTGTTGCAAAGACCATAAATTGGCAGTGTTGTAGTTGTGTTGCATCCACCCTATTCTCTTGCCATACAGAGACACTAGTTGTGTGCTGCATAGACCATCAATTGGAGTGTTAGCATTAGGGTTGCAATTACCTTATTCCCTTTCCAATTGGAGACACTACTAGAGTGTGTAAACACCTTTCAATTGGAGTGTTGTATTGGGGTTGCAACTACCCTCTTCTCTTGTCTTCTGCAGACATTACTAAAGTACTGCAAAGACCTTTAATTGGAAAGTTAAATTAGTGTTGCAGCCCACTAGTGTGCTGCAAAGACCATCAATTGGAGTGTTGAATTATGGTTGTATTTACAATTTTTTGTTGTCATCTGGAGACACTACTAGAGTGCTGCAAAGACCATCGATTGAGTTGTTGTATTAGGGTTGCAACTACCCTCCAGTGTTGCCATTTGGAGACACTACTACAGTGCTGTAAAGACCTTCAATTGGAGAGTAGTAATAGGTTTGCAACTACCGTCTTCTATTTCCATCAAACAACACTGAGTGCTGCAAGGACATTCAATTGGTGTGTAGTATTAGGGTTGTAGCTACCATCTTCTCTCTCCAAACGGCGACACTACTAGAGTGTTTCAAAAATAATCAATTGAAGTGTTGTATTAGGGTTGCAACTACCCTCTTCTCTTGCCATCTTGGAGACAGTACTAGTGTGCTGCAATGACCTTCAATTGGAGCATTTTATTGGGGTTGCAACTACCCTCTTCTCTTGCCATCTGCAGACATTACTTGAGTATTGCAACTACTTTCAATTAGAGTATTGTATGAGGATTGCAACCGTCATCTTCTATTGGCATCTGGAGAAACTGCTAGAGTGTTGGAAAGACCTTCAATTGGAGTGTTATATTCGGGTTGCAACTACCCTCTTGTCTTGCCCTCTAGAGATAATACAAGAGTGCTGCAAAGACCTTCAATTGGAGTTTTGTATTAGGGTTGCAACCACCCTTTTCTCTTGCCATATAGAGACAGTACTAGTGTGTTGTAAAGACATTAAATTGCGGTGTTGTACTAGGGTTGTAACCACCCACTTCTCTTGCCATATGGAGACATTACAAGTGTGCTGCAAGGACATTCGATTGCAGTGTTGTATTAGGGTTGCAAATACCCACTTATGTCGCCATCTTGAGAAAATACTAGTGTGCCGTGAAGACCATCAATTGAGGTGTTGCATTAAGGTTGCAACTACCCTCTTTTGTTACCATCTGGAGACACTACTAGAGTGCTGCAAAGACTTTTAATCAGAGTGTCGTATTAGGGATACAACGACCCTCTTATTATGCCATCCGCAGACACTACTAGAGTGCGGCAAAGACCTTCAATTCGAGTGTTGTAATAGGGTTTGTGACCACCCTCTTCTCTTGTCATCTAGAAAAAAACTTGTAGTGTGCAACAGAGATTTTCAATTGAAGTGTTGTGTTAGGGTTGCAACTACCCTCTTCTATTGCCATCTGGAGACAATACTGGAGTGTTGTAAGGACTATCAATTGGAGTGTTATATGAGGGTTGTCACCACCTTTTCTCTTGCCATATGGAGACATTAGTAGTGTGTTGTCAAAACCTTCAATTGGGGTGTTGTATTAGAGTTGAAAGTACCCTCTTTTGTTGCCTTCTGGAGACACTTCAAGAGTGCAACAAAGACCTTCAATTGGAGTGTTGTAAAAGGTTTGTTAGCTACCCTCTTCTCTTTCCATCGAACGACACTATTATAGTGCTGCAAAGACATTCAATTGGAGTGTAGTATTAGTGTTGCAACTACCCTCTTCTCTCTCCATATGGCGACACTACTAGTGTTTCAAAAACCATCAATTGAAGTGTTTTATTAGGGTTGCAACTACCCTCTTCTCTTGCAATCTTGGAGACAGTACTAGTGTGCTACAAAGACCTTCAATTTGAGTATTGTATTGGAGTTGCAACTAACCTCCTCTTGACATCTGCAGACATTACTACAGTACTGCAAAGACCTTTAATTGGAGAGTTAAATTAGCATTGCAACTACCCACTTCCCTTACCATATGGAGACACTGCTAGAGTGCTGCAAAGACCTTTAATTGGAGTGTTGTAGTGGTGTTGCAACTACCGTCTTCTTTTGGCATGAGGAGACACTACTTGTGTGCTGCAAAGACAATCAATTGGAGTGTTGTATTTGGGATGCGATTACCATATTCCTTACCATTTGGGGACACTACTAGAGTGCTACAAAGACCTTTCCATTGGAGCGTTGTATAAGGGTTGCAACTACCTCTTCTCTTGCCATCTAGAGACACTACTAGAGTGTTGTATTACGATTTGTGACCACCTGCTTCTCTTGCCATATGGAGACACTACTTGTGTGCTGCAAAGACCTTCAATTGTAGTGTTATATTAGGGTTGCAACTACCCTCTTGTCTTGCCCTCTGGAGAAAATACTAGTGTGCTTCGAAGACCGTCAATTGATGTGTTGTATTAAGATTGCAACTACCCTCATCTGTTACCATCTGGAGACAGTAATAGAGTGCTGCAAAGACCTTAAATTGGAGTGTTGTAGTTGTGTTGCAACTACCCTCTTCTCTTGCCATATGGAGACACTACTTGTGTGCTGCATAGACCATCAATTGGAGTGTTGCGTTAGGGTTGCAATTACCTTATTTCCTTGCCATTTGGAGACACTACTAGAGTGGTGCAAAGACCTTTCAATTAGACTGTTGTATTGGGTTGCAATTACCCTCTTCCCTTGCCTTCTGGAGACATTACTAGAGTACTGCAAAGACATTTAATTGGAGAGTTAAATTAGTGTTGCAACTACCGACTAGTGTGCTGGAAAGACCTTCAATTGGGGTGTTGTGTTACGGTTGTAAGTTCCCTCTTTAGTTGCCATCTGGAGACGCTACTAGAGTGCTGCAATGACCATTGGCTTGTTGTATTAGGGTTGCAACTATCCTTTATTTTTGCCATTTGGAGACACTATTACAGTGCTGCAAAGACCTTCAATTGGAGAGTTGTAATAGGTTTGCAACTACCCTCTTCTACTTCCACTAAACAACACTATTAGAGCGCTGCAAGGACTTTCAATTGGTGTGTAGTATTAGGGTTGCAGCTACCATCTTCTCTCTCCATACGGCGACACTACTAGAGTGTTTCAAAAACCATCAATTGAAGTATTGTATTAGGGTTGCAACTACCCTTTTCTCATGCCATCTTGTATTGGGGTTGTAACCACCCTCTTCTCTAGCCATCTGCAGACATTACTAGAGTATTGCAACTACTTCCAATTGGAGTGTTGTATTAGGGTTGCAACCGTCATCTTCTGTTGCTATCTGGACACACTGCTAGAGTGCTGCAAAGACCTTCAATTGGAGTGTTATATTAGGGCTGCAACCACCCTTTCCTCTTGCCATATAGAGACACTACTAGTGTGTTCTAAAGACCTTTAATTGGGGTGTTGTGTTAGGGTTGCAACCACCCTTTTCTCTTGCCATATGGAGACACTGCAAGTGTGCTGCAAAGACATTCAATTAGAGTGTTGTATTAGGGTTGCAACTACCCTCTTATGTCGCCATATGGAGAAAATACTAGTGTGCTGCGAAAACCTTCAATTGAGGATGTTGTACTAGGGTTGCAACTAACCTCTTCTCTTTCCATCAAACGACACTTTTAGAGTGTTGCAAGGACATTTAATTGGAGTGTAGGGTTGCAACTACCCTCTTCTCTGGCCATTTTGGAGACAGTACAAGTGTGCTGCAAACACACCGCTAGAGTGTTGTAGTTGTGTTGCAACTACCCTCCTTTTTTGCCATTTGGAGACACTACATGTGTCCTGCAAAAATTGGAGTGTTGTATTAGGGTTGCAATTACTCTATTACCATGCCATTTGGAGGCACTACTAAAGGACTGCAAAGATCTTCAATTGGAGTGTCGTATTAGGGTTACAACTACCCTCTTCTCTTGCCATCTGGAGACACTACTTGTGTGCTGCAAATGTAATCAATTGGAGTGTTGTATTAGGGTTGCAATTACCCTATTACGTTGTCATTTCGAGATACTACTAGTGTGCTACAAAGACCTTCAATAGTAGAGTTATATTAGCGTTGCAACTACCCACTTCCCTTTCTATCGGGAGACACTAGTAGAGTGCTACAAATACCTTCAATTGGAGTGTCGTATTAGGGTTGCAACTATCCTCTTTCCTTGCCATCTAGAGACACTACTTATGTGCTGTAAAGAACTTCAATTGGAGGGTTGTACTAGGGTTTGAGCTACCCTTTTCTATTGCCATCAGGAGACAACACTAGTGTGCTGCAACGACCCTCAATTGGAGTATTGTATTGGGGTTGCAACTACCCTCTTCTCTTACCATATGTAGACATTACTAGAGTGCTAACAAGACCTTAAATTGGAGAGTTATATTAGCATTGCAACTACCCTCTTCTCTTACTATCAGGAGACACTACTTATGTACTGCAAGGACCTTTAATTGGAGTATTGGCGGTTTGAACTACCTCTTCTACTGCCATCTGGCGACACAACTAGTGTGCTACAAAGACCTTTAATTGGGGTGTTGTATTAGGGTTGCAACTACCCTCTTCCCTTGCCAGCTAGAGACACAACTAGAGTGCTGCAAAGACCTTCAATTGGAGTGTTGTGTTAGGGTTGCAACTACCATCTTCTCTTTCCATACGGCGACACTACTAGAGTGTTTCAAAAACCATCAGTAGGAGTGTAGTATTAGGGTTGAAACTACGCTCTTCTCTTGCCTTTTGGAGACACTACAAGTGTGCTGCATAGACATTCAATTGAAATGTTGTATTAGGGTTGCAACTACCCTCTTATTGCCATTTGCAAACAATACTAGAGTGCTGCAAAGTCCTACAATTGGAGAGTTATATTAGCGTTGCAACTACCCACTTCCCTTGCCATATAGAGACACTACTAGAGTGTTGCAAAGATATTCATTAGGAGTGTCGTATTAGGGTTGCAACTACCCTATTCTCTTGCCATCTGGAGACACTACTTATGTGCCGCCAAGCTTCAATTGGAGTGTTGTAGGGTTTCAACTACCCTCTTCTATTGCCATCTGGAGACACAACTGGTGTGTTGCAAAGACCTTCAATTGGGGTGTTGAATTAAGGTTGCAACTACCCTCTTCTGGTGCCATTAGGAGACACTACTAGATTGCTGCAAAGCCCTTCTATTGAAGTGTTGTAATAGGTTTGCAACTACCCTATTCTCCTTCCATCTGACGACACTACTAGAGTGTTGCAAGGACATTCAATTGGAGTGTTGTATTGGTGTTACAACTATCCTCTTCTCTCTCTATATTGCGACAGTACTAGAGGGTTTCAAAAACCTTCAATGGAAATGTTGTATTTGGGTTGCAACTCCCCTCTTCTCTTGCCATCTTGGAGACAGTACTAGTGTGCTGCAAAGACCTTCAATGGGAGTGTTGTATTGGGGTTGTAACTACCCTCTTCTCTTGCCATATGCGGACATTATTACAGTACTGCAAAGACCTTTAATTGGACAGTTAAATTAGCATTGCAACTACCCACTTCCGTTGCCATATGGAGACACTGCTAGAGTGCTGCAAAGACCTTCAATTGGAGTGTTGTTTTAGGGTTGCAAACACCCTCTTCTTTTTACATCTAAAGTCACTACAAGTGTGCAGCAGAGACCTTCAATTGGAGTCTTGTATTAGGGTTGCAACTACACTCTTCTCTTGCCTTCTGGAGACACTACAAGTGTGTTGCATAGACATTCAATTGAAATGTTGTATTAAGGTTGCAACTACCCTCTTATTGCCATTTGCAAACATTACTAGAGTACTGCAAAGTCCTACAATTGGAGACTTTTAGTAGGGTTGCAACTACCCACGTCTCTTTCGATGTGGAGACACTATTAGAGTGCTGCACAGACATTCAATTGGAGTGCTGTATTAAGGTTGCAACTACCCTCTTCTATCTCTATACGGTGACACTACTAGGGTGTTCGAAAAACCTTTAATTGGAGTGTTGTATTAAGGTCGTAACTACTATCTTCAATTGCCATTAGGAGACACTACTAGTGTGCTGCAAATACTTTCAATTGGAGTGTTGTATTGGGGTTGCAAGTGCCCTATTTTCTTGCCATCTGCAAACATTACTAGAGTGCGGCAAAGATCTTGAATTGGAGAGTTATATTAATGTTGCAGCTCCCACTTTCCTTGCCAGCTAGAGACACTACTAGAATGCTGCAAAGACCTTCAATTGGAGTGTTGTGTTAGGATCTTCTCTCTCCATACGGCGACACTACTAGAGTGTTTCAAAAACCTTTAATTGAAGTTTGTATTAGGGTTGCAACTACCCTCTTCTATTGCCATCTTGGAGACACTACTAGTGTGCTGCAAAGACCTTCAATTGGATTATTGTACTGGGGTTGCGACTACTCTCTTCTCTTGTCATCTGCAGACTTTAATAGAGTGCTGCAAAGACCTTCCATTGTAGAGTTAAACTAGGGTTGCAACTACCCACTTTCCTTGCCATATGGAGACACTACTATAGTGTTGCCAAGACCTTCAATTCGAGTGTTGTAGTAGTGTTGCTACTACCCTCTTATCTTGCTATATGGAGACACTACTTGTGTGCGACAAAGACCATCAATTGGAGTGTTGTATTAGGGTTGCAATTACCCTATTCCATTGCCATTTGGAGACACTACTAGTGTGCTGCAAAGACCTTTCAATTACGGTGTTGTATTAGGGTTGCAACTTTGCTCTTCTCTTGCCATCAAGAGACACTACTAGAGTGCGGCAAAGTCCTTCAATCGGAGTGTTGTAATAGGGTTTGTGACCACCCTTTTCTCTTGCCATCTGGAGACACTACTAGTGTGCCGCAAAGTCTTTCAATTGGAGTGTTGTATTAGGGTTGCAAATACCCTCTTCTGTTGCCATCTAAAGACACTACTAGAGTGCTGCGAATTCCTTCAATTGGAGTTTTATATTAGGGTCGCAACTACCCTCTTTTCTTGTCCTTTGGAGACAATACTAGAGTGCTGCAAAGACCTTCAATTAGAGTGTTGTATTAGGGTTGCAACCATGATTTTGTCGTTCCATATAGAGACACTACTAGTGTGATTTAAAGAACTTCAATTGGGACACACTACTAGAGAGCTCCTAGAGAGCTCCAAAGACATTCTATTAGGGTTGTAAGTACCCTTTTTTATTGTCATCTGGAGACACTACTAGAGAGCTCCAAAGACATTCAATTGGAGTGTTGTATTAATTGTTGCAACTACCCTCTATTGTTGACATTTGGAGACACTATTACAGTGCTGTAAAGACCTTTAATTGGTGTTGTAATTGGTTTGCAACTAGCCTCTTCTCTTTCCATCAAACGACACTATTAGAGTGCTGCAAATACATTCAATTGGAGTTTATTATTACGGTTGCAACTACCTCTTCTCTCACCATACGGCGACACTACTAGAGTGTTTCAAAAACTATCAATTGAAGTGTTGTATTAGAGTTGCAACTACTCTCTTCTCTTGCCATCTTGGAGACACTACTAGTGTGCAGCAAAGGCCTTCAATTGGAGTGTTGTATTGGGGTTGCAACTACCCTCTTCTCTTACCATCTGCAGACATTACAAGAGTGCTGCAAAGACCTTCAATTTTAGAGTTAAACTAGCGTTGCAACTTCTCCCTTTCCTTGCCATATGAAGACACTACTATAGTGCTGCGAAGACCTTCAATTGGAGTGTTGTATTAGTCTTGCAACTACCCACATCTTTTGTCATCCGGAGACACTACTTGTGTGCTGCAAAGACTTTGAATTGTAGTGTTGTATTATGGTTGCAATTACTCTATTACCTTGTCATTTGTAGACACTACTAGAGTACTGCAAAGACCATCAATTGTAGTGTCGTATTAGGGTTGCAACTACCCTCTTCTCTTGCCATCTGGAGACACTAGTTATGTACTGCAAAGACCTTGAATTGGAGGGTTGTACTCGGGTTTCAACTACCCTTTTTTATTGGCATCTGGAGACACCACTAGTGTGCTACAACGACCTTCAATTGAAGTGTTCTATTGGGATTGCAACTACCCTCTTCTATTGCCATCTGTAGACATTACTAGAGTGCTACCAATACCTTCAATTGGAGAGTTATATTAGCGTTGCAACTACGCACTTCCCTTGCCATCTAAAGACGCTACTAGAGTGCTGCAAAGACATTCAATTGGAGTGTCGTATTAGGGTTGCAACTACCTTATTCTCTTGCCATCAGGAGACACTACTTATGTGCTGCAAAGATCTTCAATTAGAGTGTTGTATTAGGGTTTCAACTACCCTCTTCTATTGCCATCTAGAGACACAACTAGTGTGTTGCAAAGACCTTCAATTGGGGTGTTGTATTAGGGTTGCAACTACCCTCTTCTGTTGCCATTAGGAGACACTACAAGATTGCTGCAAATACCATTAATTGGAGTGTTATATTGGGGTTGCCCTTTCCTCTATCCATACTACGACAGTACTAAAGGGTATAAAAAACATTGAATGGAAATGTTGTATTAAGGTTGCAACTACCCTCTTCTCTTGCCATCTTGGAGACAGTACTAGTGTGCTGCAAAGACTTTCAATTAGAGTGTTGTATTGGGGTTGCAACTACCCTCTTCTCTTGCCATCTGCGGACATTATTAGAGTACTGCAAAGACCTTCAATTGGAGAGTTAAATTAGTGTTGCAACTACCCACTTCCATTGCCATATGGAGACAGTGCTAGAGTGCTGCAAAGACCTTCAATTGGAGTGTTGTATTAGGGTTGTGAGACACTCTTCTCTTTACATCTGGAGACACAACTAGTGTGCTGCATACACCTTCAATAGGAGTGTTGTATTAGGGTTGAAACTACGCTCTTCTCTTGCTTTTTGGAGACACTACAAGTGTGCTGCATAGACATTCAATTGAAATGTTGTATTAGGGTTGCAACTACCCTCTTATTGCCATTTGCAAACAATACTTGAGTGCTGCAAAGTCCTACTACAATTGGAGAGTTATATTAGCGTTGCAACTACCCACTTCCCTTGCCATATAGAGACACTACTAGAGTGTTGCAAAGATATTCATTTGGAGTGTCGTATTAGGGTTGCAAATACCCTATTCTCTTGACATCATGAGACACTACTTATGTGCTACCAAGACCTTCAATTGGAGTGTTGTATTAGGATTTCAACTACCCTCTTCTATGGCCATCTGGAGACACAACTAGTGTGTTGCAAAGACCTTCAATTGGGGTGTTGTATTAAGGTTGCAACTACCCTCTTCTGGTGCCATTAGGAGATACTACTAGATTGCTGCAAAGACCTTCTATTGAAGTGTTGTAATAGGTTTGCAACTACCCTCTTCTCCTTCCATCTGACAACACTACTAGAGTGTTGCAAGGACATTCAATTGGAGTGTTGTATTGGTGTTACAACTACCCTCTTCTCTCTCTATACTGCGACAGTACTAGAGGGTTTCAAAAACCTTCAATGGAAATGTTGTATTTGGGTTGCAACTCCCCTATTCTCTTGCCATCTTGGAGACAGTACTGGTGTGCTGCAAAGACCTTCAATCGGAGTGTTGTATTGGGGTTGCAACTACCGTCTTCTTTTGCATCTGCGGACATTACTAAAGTACTGCAAAGACCTTTAATTAGATAGTTAAATTAGCATTGCAACTATCCACTTCTGTTGTCATATGGAGACACTGCTAGAGTGCTGCAAAGACATTCAATTGGAGTGTTGTATTAGGGTTGTGATCACCCTCTTCTTTTTACATCTAGAGACACTACAAGTGTGCAGCAGAGACCTTCAATTGGAGTCTTGTATTAGGGTTGCAACTACGCTCTTCTCTTGCCTTCTGGAGACACTACAAGTGTGTTGCATAGACATTCAATTGAAATGTTGTATTAGGGTTGCAACTACCCTCTTATTGCCATTTGCAAGCATTACTAGAGTGCTGCAAAGTCCTATAATTGGAGAGTTTAGTAGGGTTGCAACTAACCACTTCTCTTTCGACATGGAGACACTATTAGAGTGCTGCACAGACATTCAATTGGAGTGCTGTATTAAGGTTGCAACTACCCTCTCTAAACAGTGACACTACTAGGGTGTTCAAAAAACCTTTAATTGGGGTGTTGTATTAAGGTCGTAACTACCATCTTCAATTGCAATTAGGAGACACTACTAGTGTGCTACAAAGACCTTCAATTGGAGTGTTGCATTGGGGTCGCAAGTACCCTCTTCTCTTGCCATCTGCAAACATTACTAGAGTGCTGCAAAGATCTTCAATTGGAGAGTTGTATTAGCGTTGCAACTACCACTTCCCTTGCCAGCTAGAGACACTATTAGTGTGCTCAAATACTTTCAATTGGAGTGTTGTATTAGAGTTGCAACTATACTATTCTCTTGCCATCCAGAGACACTACTTATGTGATGCAAACACCTTCAATTGGTATGTTGTATTAGGGTTGCAACTACCCTCTTCTGTTGACATCTGGAGACACCAATAGATTGCTGCAAAGACCTTCAATTGGAGTGTTGTAATAGGTTTGAAACTATACTCTTCTCTTTCCATCTGACGACACTTTTAGAGTGCTGCAAAGACATTCAATTGGAGTATTGTATTTGGGTTGCAACTACCCTCCTTCTCTCTCTATACGGCGACAATACTAGAGGTTTCAAAAACTTTTAATTGAAGTGTTGTATTAGTGTTGCAACTACCCTCTTCTCTTGCCATCTTGGAGACAGTACTAGTGTGCTGCAAAGACCTTCAATTGGAGTATTGTATTGGGGTTGCGACTACTCTCTTCTCTTGCAATCTGCAGACTTAATAGAGTGCTGCAAAGACCTTCAATTGTAGAGTTAAACTAGCGTTGCAACTACCCACTTCCTTGTCATATGGAGACACTACTAGAGTGTTGCAAAGACCTTTAATTGGAGTGTGGTAGTAGTGTTGGTACTACCCTCTTCTCTTGCTATATGGAGACACTACTTGTGTGTGGCAAAGACCATCAATTGGAGTGTTGTATTAGGGTTGCAACTACCCTCTTCTCTTGCCATCTAGAGACACTACTAGAGTGCAGCAAAGTCCTTCAATTGGAGTGTTGTAATAGGGTTTGTGACCACCTCTTCTCTTTCCATCTAGAGACACTACTAGTGTGCTGTAGAGTCTTTCAATTGGAGTTTTGTATTAGGGTTGCAACTACCCTTTTCTGTTGCCATCTTGAGGCACTACTGAGTGCTGCAAAGAACTTCAATTGGAGTTTTATATTAGGGTTGCAACTACCCTCTTTTCTTGCCCTCTGGAGACAATATTAGAGTACTGCAAAGACCTTGAATTGTAGTGTTGTAATAAGGTTGCAATTACCCAATTCTCTTGCTATCTAGAGACACTACTAGATTGCAGCAATGATCTTCAATTGGAGTCCTGTATTAGGGTTGTGACCACCCTCTTATCTTGACATCTTGAGACAGTACCGGAGTGCGACAAAGACCTTCAATTCGAGTGTTGTAATAGAGTTTGTGACCACCCTCTTCTCTTGCCTTCTGCTATAAGTATGCTGCATAGTCATTCAATTGAAATGTTGTATTAGGGTTGCAACTACTCTCTTCTATTGTCATCTTGAGACACTACTAGAGTGCTGCAAAGACCTTCAATTGGACTATTGTATTAGTGTTCTAACTACCATCTTCTCTTTTCATCTGGAGACACTACTTGTGTGCTGCAAAGACCTTGAATTGTAGTGTTGTATTAGAGTTGCAATTACCCAATTCCCTTGTCATCTAGAGACACTACTAGAGTGCAGCAACGATCTTCAATTGAAGTGTTGTATTAGGGTGTGACCAACCTCTTGTCTTGACATCTGGAGACACTACTAGAGTGCGGCAAAGACCTTCAATTGGAGTGTTGTAATAGGGTTTGTGACCACCCTCTTCTCTTGTCTTCTGGAGACACTCCAAGTGTGCTGCATAGACATTCAATTGAAATGTTGTATTAGGGTTGCAGCTACTCACTTCTCTTACCATATGGAGACACTTCTAGAGTGCTGCAAAGACCTTCAATAGGAGTGTTGTATTAGTGTTGCAACTACCCCTTCTCTTTCTATATGGAGACACTACTTGTGTGCTGGAAAGACCTTGAATTGTAGTGTTGTATTAGGGTTGCAATTACCTAATTCCCTTGCCATCTAGAGATACTACTAAAGTGCACCAATGATCTTCAATTGGAGTGTTGTTTTAGGTTGTGACCACCCTCTTCTCTTGACATCTGGAGACACTACTGGAGTGCGACAAAGACCTTCAATTGGAGTGTTGTATTAGGGTTGCAACTACGCTATTCTCTTGCCTTCTGGAGACACTGCAAGTGTCCTGCATAGACATTCAATTGAAATGTTGTATTAGGGTTGCAACTACCCTCTTTTGTTGCCATCTGGAGACACTACTATAATGCTGCAATGACCTTCAATTGGAGTGTTCTTGATCACCTTCTCCATCCACGACTCTTCCACTTACTTTATTAGATCTGTAGTTTTGTTTTTGCTATCCTCCTACTTCCACAATTTTTTCATCTTACTCCGTTGGATCTCAAGTGTTATTCTTCCTTTTCTCCTCAATACACAACTCTTATTCTCACTCTATTTGATCTCTAGTGTTGTTCTGAATCATCTCCTCCATTCACAAATCTCATTCTCATTTTGTTGGATCTGTAGTGTTCTTCTTAATCAACTCCATCCACAAATCTCCTACATAATCTATTGGAACTCTAGTGTTGTTCTGGTATCACTTCCTCCATCCAGGAATGTCCTTCGTACTCTGTTTGATCTCTAGTGTTGTTTTTGCTCTCTTCCTCCTTCCATGACTCTCTTTCTTACTCCGTTGGATCTCTTCGAATGTACTTGGTCAATTCCTCTTTCCATGATTTTACTTCTTACTCCGTTGGATCTTCACGGTTGTTTTGGCTCTTGTCCTCCATCCACGACTATCTTTCTTACTCCAATGGATCTTCATTGTTGTTCTTGCTCTCATCCTCCCTCCACGACCCTCCTTCTTGTTCTATTGGACCTCTATTGTTGTTTTTCTCTCATTCTTACTCTGTTGGATTTCTATGGTTGTTCATGCTCTCGTCCTCCTTCCATAACTCTTCTTCTTACTACATTGGATCTTAGGTGTTGTTCTAGATCAACTCCCATCCATGAAACTCTTTCTCACTATGTTGGATCTTTAGTGTTGTTCTAGATCACCTCCTACATCCACAAATCTCCTACTTATTATGTTGGCTCTTTAGTATTGATCTGGATAACTTCCTTCATCCACAAATTTCCTTCTCATTGTGTTGGATATCTAGTGTTGTTCTTAATTAGCTCTCCATCCATGAATCTCCTACATAACTGGGGTTTTGACCATAAGCAAGCTAGAGTATTGTGGAGGAGAATTGTTGGGACAAAAGCAAGGACTGCATTAAACTCAAGTGCTAAATTTAGGTCACCAGAGGGTTATCGAACGGTGTGAAGCACAAAGTGAGAAGGCGAGAGGGATCAGAGGATTCAGACTACCTCCAAGGAAGGTTTTGGTATCTCTTTTATCATCAGATAGAAAAGCATTAGTTTGTCCATTGAAAGATATTAAGCAAAGTTATCTTGTTGTAATACTAGACACTCATGTTATCAATCTTGTTACTCGTTTTAATTTTTTTCATTGATCTATAAGATCAAAATTACTGATTCCTTAGAAATTAAGAATCATAAATGCAAAGAGTTGCAAGCTGTACGTGCTCTTGCTCGGAATCTACAAATGCCCAGTTTATTTCATACACACAAAAGTTATTTTCTTTATTATTCATCTTAGTAGAAATTATAATTATTCAAACTACTATAATCTCTAGCTAGAGTGAAAGGTTGGTATTATTTTTCTATTTTTTTTTCTGATCCGATCCGATTCGACTCGGGTCGAAAATTTTGGCTCGAACACTACGCAAAAAATATCATTGATCAATCCTACCTAATTCGTGTAATTTGATGACATATTTATTAATTACATTTATAATTTATTTGTGTAACTTAATCACAATTAACATTCTATGAATCGATTGCCCTTGTGCAAAAAAAATCTGGATGACTTTGGCCCGAAGGTTAAAAATAACAGGGATACCGGGAAATGCAACTATTCTGGTAGCATTCAAGGCTAGGGTCTATGTCAGCGAGAGGAATAAGAGGCTGTTTGCGGAGGAGTGCAAGTCGGAGCCGCAGCTTGTAAATGAGACGGTTCAGAGTTTAGACAATTGAACAATGGAGACTAATAGGATAGGAGTGACATGTACATAGATCCAGTAAGGCGAACCAGTAAGGGTACTGGGATAGGAGTGACATAGTACCAGTAGAGATAAAATCCAGTGAGGGGGCTGGTATATGTATATAACTTGGGATGATGATATAAATATACTTTCTTCTGTTATTAATGAAATCTGTTTGTGAACTGGTTGCTCGCAGACCCTAAAAAAAATTAAAAAAATTAAAAAAAATCACAATTAACATATAACTAGTCTTAAATGGTGTGAAATAAATCTTAATTAATGATAAATTTAAATCTAAATCCAACAAATAACAATTAAATGGGTCAGATCGGAATTGGATCAAAAGTTCTAGATCCATACTCGACTCATTTAACAATCGATCAGGTTAACATCAAATGAGTCAGATTAATCCGTTCGGATCAGGTCAGAATTGCTAAATTCTTTACTCTTAACGATGTTCACCAAACAGAACTGATTAGTGCTGTGATTGAGAAATGGTGCCAAGAAACGCCCACATCTCATAGGCTCGTTGGTGAGATGACTGCAACATGTTTGGCATGTCTGCAAAATTTCAAGAAAAGTAGAAAACCTTTAGGACATTTAGCATCTGTTTTAGTAGCCATTTGACTTTTGATTAATTAACTGTTTATACGCTCCTAAAAACAGTTAAGGTTAAAAAAAAACTGTTTATACGCTCCAAGTTATAAAACATGCTCCAGGGATTATCTCTATAACTACTGAATCTTCTTACAGAGGCAAGTGATCCCTACCATGCCCATTTGTAAAACTCTATTGAAGAGATCAAACAATTTCGTAACCTTTTGATCTTTGATTCTATATCACTAAATCTTTTCAGTCTAGTGTCAAACTCAATATTTCAAAAAAGAAAGCTTGTTTTGCAAATTCTTGTCATCTTAAGTTAGACAATAATTTTTTTTTTAAGAAAAAATAAGGGTGGAGGCATCATTTCATTCAATTGAAAATTCTGGTGCATATTGCTAGCTAATAGAAAATGGTAAAAGGTCACAACATTTGAGTGCCAAAAAGAAATCAGATTCTGATCATATTGCTAGCTAGCTGGATCTGTAAATACTGTATCTGAATTTGTTCCATGAAGTGTTCCATGGAATCTTCTTCTCTGAAAATTCCGGTGCAACGTTCCCTCCATACGACAAACTGTGTTATATGGAGCATGGACGTCTTGTGTGTTGTTGTATATTGTTTTACTATTAAAGACGGCAATGCAGCTAGGTTTTCTAGTCCGGTATTTGACGGCCACCTTTCTACACAAATAATTTGTTACCGGGCACAGCTCTCGTTGAATAAGTGTTGTACCGTTTCAGTGTTTACTTTGCACAAAACACTCCAGATAAGTCAGTAAGGCCATTTTATTTGACGGTTTGTGTGGACGAAAAACTACGCTTTCTTATTTCCCAAAATTACATTCCAAATACCACTTACTGAAATCCCCGTCAGATTCCCCATGCGTTTCGTACTTGAAACCGTAGTTTTTCGTCCTCATGCGTTTCGTCATATTGATTAGATCGAGAATAAGACTTTCTTTTTTCCGATTTTTCCCTGGACTCCCTCTTCTATGGCGCTATGTCTATAAAGCAATTAAAATTTACTAATTAATATTTTACATCGAGGTTGTCATTTTATAATACATATAATCAACAAAGAGATTTAACTGATCTTCCTCATGTCAGGAATCCTCTCGTTAGATAGGAAGACCCGCATAAATTAAGACTTCACTAGCTACTATTACGTATGCATTAAAATATTATGCTATTATTATGATATTATAAGTATAAAGATTTCACTGATCTTGCTACTATTATGCTACTATGGTACTATTATGCTATTATTTATAATATATAAAAATTTAAATTATGTTAGTATTAAAATTTTAATAATTATTAGGTGTTAAAAATTTTGCAGAACAGAATGCTTCATTCGCTCCTTTCACATGGATAAAGACTTAAGTTAATTAGTATTGAGACATACATTGTTAGTTATAAATATTTATGAAAAATTTACCTATCTCACATGTAAAAATACTTGAATTGTTGGGTATTAAGAATTCTGAAAACAACAGGATGAAGAATTTTCTTTCACGGGCATAAATTTTGAGATCTGTTAGTACTAAAATTTGAATTTAGGTATCCATAATTTGCTTTGATAGTAGCCTCAGATTATGGATACCTAACAATTTGTTTCACGGGCATAAATTTTGGGATCTGTTAGTACTAATTCAAATTTCAAAGCAAATATGGATACCTATCAATTCAAATTTCAAAGCAAATCACGGGCATAAATTTGAATTGTTAGGTATCATTTTTACAGATCTCAAAATTTGCTCCTTTGGTCTAGAATGTGGTAGTATCCTCCATTCTAAAGGAGGTGAACTAGGGCCTACCTAGCTATTTGTTTCTTAATTTTTTTTAGTTTTAATAGAAAAGATAATAAAATTGGTAATTTTGTGTGTTTTTTATATAAATTGAGAAGGATAAGTTGTATCATGAATTTTAGAAGGAGAAATATGTAATTTCAAGTTTTTTGAAGGGTATAATGAAATGTTCCCATTAAAGTGAACGTCGTAGATAACAAACGTCTTATATGTATTTTTTTGTATTTTGTTTGGGTAATGTATTTATTACTCTAAATAAGTATAATTACATTCGTATGGTATACATTTTGCAACCCTAAAATCTAGAATATTATGTAACCCTAAAAAATTTTGGTGGCGGCGGCACAAGAACTATATATTCTGAAACAGAGTACGGTGCAAATGAAACCAACCTAACAAATTTAGGCGGCGGCTCCCTCTCCCTCTTTTCCTCCTGCAACCCCCCACCCATAAAAAAACCCGCCAAATCAAACCCGTATCCGACTAGATACAACAAATACACACCATGATAAAAAAAATGAGTAGTTCTTGTAGCTCATTTTCAGATTCAAGATCCAACACGGTTGGTATCGGCCACTGTTTTATTGGTAAGTTTATACTCTTATTGTAGCAATTAATCAATTTATTTCTTTTAGTACTAATTTTCCATCTTATTAATGACGGGCGTAAAGCTCCATTTGATAGATGCTATAAATTTTTAATAATAAAATTTTCTTTGTGATTTGGAGCAAAATTCTATATAGAATTCCAAATCTGTAGTTTTCCAAAACTATAGACAATTGTTCTAATAGGTATAGTACAGATTAAGGGGATTATTAAGTGCATGCACTTTAAACGTTTAGAATAAACAAACTTTTATTAGGTTAATAAGTGTTTTAAATATTGAAGATGGCTGATATATTACAATCTAAGATTGGAAATAAAATATGGAAAATATCGGCATAATTAAATGTTACCTAATTAACTCATGACTTTTGCGTTACAAGCTAGGCATGTGAGTTTGTCAGCACTCATTTTGAGTGGGGATGGGGCTGTTGGTTGTAACGTGAATTTGTTTGAGAGAGGAAATAAAATATGAAAAATATCATAATAACTGTTACCTAATTAATTCACTTTTGCGTTACAAGGCACGCATTTTTTGTTTTTAAGAAAAATGTTTTGGCCTACTAAAAAGTTTATACTATAAACCAAATTTATTTTTAAAGAAAGCATAGAATGGGTCTAAAAACAGGTATCTCCCTTCTAAACTTTTGAACGGAAATTGCGAATTCGACTGGAAGAAAAAAATTATCAAAGAATTAATGCAACTATTATTTGTGCCCTTTCATGTGGCAGTTTTACCTTGCAAAAAAGAAATGGGGGTATCTTGCATCATTTCTATTAGGATATCTAAACTTCTAAAGTGCCATCAGTGATGGTTTTGAGTCTGTCACTAATGGCACCGATACTAATAATATTGAACATCAGTGTTGGTTGTTACGTAAGAATCAACACTGACATTAGTGTTATACAGCAGTGTCGAGTGTAAGTTAACAACCGACACTGATCAGTAACATTAGTGTTGGTTGTTTGGTAACACCGACACTGATGATTTTGTTAATTTTTTTTTTAAATATGATTGTTAATAAAGTATTAAAAATATGACATTATCTCAAATTGAACTTATTACAGCAATGGAATGCAAGCATGAAGGAGAGAGACAGATTGGCCCCACCCAAACTGCTCCAACATCACTGCCTCAGTCTCGGTCTGACTGTCAATTGCATGGCGGCGCTGCTGCTTCTTTTGACGGCGCTCCTCCTTTTCCTCGTCCTCACCACCAATCACATGAACTGGTCCTCTCCAGTACTTCTACCACCGGAGAAGACGCCATCGTTAACCTCGCCCAGTAAGTACTCTGCTGAACTCTTCTCTCTGCTCAAATACTGAAAAATCAATCAATTAATAATGAATTTAATTAATTAATTAATTATCTTGAAGTGGCGATCCGACGATGTTTGAGCCCTTCTGGAAGGAGGCTGGGCAAAAGGCGACAGTGGTAATTTCCGGGTGGCACACCAGGAGCTATTTCTCTGACGCCGGCTGTACTATTCGGTATGCCATAACAAAATGTTTCATTTTTATTTCTTGTTTCACTTAGTTCTATTCTTGTCAAGTAGATTTTTGCTTGTAACTATCACTCCTTGCTTTTAGACTGTGGACAGGATTTGCTGAGCGTCGAATTACCAAAATATCCTACTTTCTTCAACCTGACGAATTTGCACATTAGCGAACTATGTAGGTGTTTCAGGATCAATATGGTTGATGGCATGTCAGAGCATTCACCAAATCTGAAGAATCTTAATGTATGCAAAAGTACTTGGTATTATCAGGTACTCAATTCTTACCAAACTACTCTCAGTTAAAAATATTTAGGTAAAAGTGACCTAATATTAAATTGCTTTTGAAGTAATAAATTTAAGAAAATTATAGGAAGTTTTTACTGTGTCGAGAAGAACCTTGTTGCATGCATGCCCTTATAAATTCAAAATTTCAATGAAACATGCCTTTATGACTGTGTGCACTTTTTCTTGGCACTTGCTAACTTATTTTTTTCTTTTTGCTTCGGCAGCAGGTTTAGTGCTTGTTTCTCGCCTAATTAAGAAAAGAAAAATGATGGCCTTCTTTCTACCGCTGAAACCTTGACATTGGTAGTTACATGTCATGTACCAGTAGTTATCTTATGAATAGTGTATATTTTTGTTTTTTCAAGGTTAAAGGACCAGTAGTCCGTTAACAATAGACTTTATTAGTTATATATCTGGCTTTATTAATATTGTACTAATTAAAACTATACTTGGTCAAATTTTGCATGTAAAGTACTGCTAGTTGGAAATTTTTCAAAACAGATTTGTGCTGCAAGTGTAGAATAACTATTTATGTTCATTAAAACTTAATTTTGCATTCAAACTGTTAACTCTGGAATATGCCACATATGACATTAATTCACTGCGTTGAGAATATGAATAATACAATCCCAAATTGGTGAAGAAATGAAAGGTTCTGGTTTTGAGATTCTCCATATGAAATTATGAAATTTGGTAATATGTCTATACACTAAATCCTACATAACAATTGACCAAAAGAAATTGTTGGAATTTTACACCATTCTTTGTGCAGAATCACAAGTACTGACAATGTAAAAGGCCATTCCAAGAAGACGTTCAAAAACTATTAATAATAATAATAACAATAGTAATAGTAACAATAATAATAGTAACAAAATTAACAATAATAATAATAATATAATAATAATAATAATAATAATAATAATAATAATAATAATAACAATAATAATAATAATATAAAAAAAGAAGAATTAAATACATTCCTCACTACTGGCTTTACCCCATTCCAGTTCACCAATGATCAAATTCAGAATTCCCAAAACATTTTGCAATATCTAATAAAACATGCATGCCGGTTCAATTTTTATTTACCTTAAAAAAACAATTAATCAAGATTGTTAAAATAATCATTGTAACGTTATCCCCTTTTCTTGAAGAAATATAATATATGAACCGAACGTTGTTGTGTTTGTATTACGACTATAGACTATTTAATTTATTCGATCTGTTTATTTAATTAAATTATTTTGTGTTTGATAGATAAACCAATGAGTCAACTATTTCATCGATCCTAACAAGTGGATTAAGAATTTGAATTGTTCAATTTCAAGTTTGAAACTAATGATGATCAACTCTTAGTAGTTAAAACATTTTAATCAACTAAATATATATATAAGCCTTAGAACTTTTAGTAGATGAAAAAATCACAATCTAGTATGATATTCATGGTTAATATGGTGATTTGAAGTTTTAATTCAATTTGTTTTAAATTTTTTAATAAGGTCTAAATAGTGTATTCTCAAAGTACTGAGACCACATCCAAAACTTCTAAAAAATATGTGAACTAATTAAACTATGTTCTTGGACGTGACAAATCAAACGTGAGAAATTTGGTTAGTTAGATCTTATCAATAATTATTAATAAAATCTTAATAGTGATATCAAGGTTCTCAATACAAGATAATATATAGTAAATAAAATTTATAATTTTACACAATTTTTTTCACACTAAAGCTAAATAAATAATCAAGCCACCTAACACACTTTCAAACCGGCCCCTACGTATATTATAGAGGATTTCCCCATTTTGTTGGTTTCAAACCCATGACATTCTACATGGAAGCAATGTGTCTTTGTCACTAGATCAAAGACAAGTTCTTAATCGTGCATAGTTATTTAAGAATAAATTCATTTACGAATTCTCCTGTACATGAAATTTCGTATGAACCATAACTGAATACACCCTTAAGTCTATGGAGAGACATGGAATATAGATAATTGTTGAAAAAAGAAAAATGCCATCAAAATAATCGGACCTAAGATGTGTAGGTTTTTATTTATCTTATTTTTTTCATTTTTGGTAATCTGGATATTTGTTTACAAATATTAAATACAAAGTATAATTGCAGTACTAATTATTTTTGTAAGAAACCGTTACAATGTCATGATTCTTTTTCATTCATGTTTTTTAAGAAACCGTTACAAGCGCTACAATTCAATTAATAGATTAAAATTTTGGGACGAATGATACAATTAGAGGGAAGGAAGCTTGAGGGTTTAGCCTTTCTATTTTGGCCCATAGAGGAGCCATGCATGGGAGGATAAGAGTTCCTACTCTCCAAGAGTGGAAATGGAAAACAAAAAAGAAAGCAGATGAGGGGAAAAAAAACCGTTTAAATAAACATTTTAGATAACATAAGGGCTTGATCGAATTGGTTTAAAGTGTCAAAGGGGCTTTTTTAACCAATAAAAATAATTTATGATTTTATTTAAATCAAACTTTTAAGGGTTGTATTTCTGTGTATTTATACTTCTAAAGCAGTATACTTTTATTCATACGATATACCCCTAAAAAACTAGACGGCGGCACAAGGTGATCTATATATATAGTTTGTATTTTGAAATCAGATTACAAATCTAATCAAATTTCCCTTCATAAAAAAACCTTCATAAAACAACCTTCCAAATTAAATTTATATCCTCCTAGATACAGCACACACAAAAGGCATGATAACAGATGAGTTTCATCAGCTCGTTAATTCTCAAATTCAAGGTCCAACTCGGTTGGTGTCGGCCACTCTTTTGTTGGTAATTAAGCCTATTTCTTTCCTTTAGTACTAATTATACATATTTTTATTGCGGATGTAAATCTCCTCTTTTATTGAAAAAAAAATGTTCTTCCATTAGATAGATGTGTATTAATTTATAATAATTAAATCTTCTTTGTGATTGGTGTAAATTCTATCTAGAAGTCAAAAAAGTTTACAGTTAAAGTCACAATTAATCAGAATTTCAGAGACATTAGTATTATCACCGTGTGGACTTCTTGGCTACGACCTAAATGCTCGGCAAGCCTTGTAGATCTTTTCGCGAGCTTTACTGAATTGAGTTATAATAAGAAATTCAGAGCTTTCTATGAGTTTGAATTTCCATTTGCTTTTGTTGAATTTCTCCAGCTTGCAGATTAGTTTATTTTAGTTATAATAAATTAGTTACCAACAAATTATTTTTCAGCAAATTAATATGCAATCTAAAATTAAAAATTTATTTATTTATATTTTTTATGAGCATACTCTCTCTGACTAAAATTCAACATGTACTTGCGTTTCTCTTTTGATTTACATAATAAGTGTATTACAACATATGGGTGCGGTATTGTAGGCGGGTGCAATGAGGAACAATGTGATGAAGGTATCAGAATGCTGCAAACAAAAAAAAATTGTGTAATTTTGTGTAGGATTGTGATGTAAATACATTTGTTTTATACAACTTGGTAGTCTACGTCAATCATTTAAAAAAAAAAGTGTAACATATAATATGGTTTTTAATTTATAATATTATAAAATTGTATAATTTTACTAAATTCACTTTTTAAATTAAAAATAATATAAATTTAATTTAATTTATCTGTGAATTTGTAGAAAATATATTACGGCCAAAAAAGAGATGGTCGGAAAAATGAAATAAGAGGACCGGTTTGGTTCATACTAGCCGGAAAAAAAAAAACACAGCGCATGTTTATAATTGTTGCGAAATCGGTACCATGTTTATAAATTGTATTTTTTAATGCGATTAATAAAAAACATAGGCGGAAGGATGCCATTGACACCTCTGAGTCCGTAAGGTGCCATCCGACCGCTCACCCTTACGTTAACAATAAAATATATATATATCGACTCACTTGAGACAAAGTAGTATCTCGAGTCGCTTGGTTTCTATCAATTAGAGGTGAAATTTGGCACCGCCGTTCGGATTCTATCAAATTGAGGTTAGTGATCTCCTTGTGCTATTCGTCAAGCTTATTTCCTTTTTTATTTACATCGGATCAAGAAAATCGAGTTTCTTTCTTCGATCATTTGTTTGCTCAGCTGTGAATATGACACAATTTAGTTTTGATCCTTATCAATCGTCTCTGTGATTGATTTTGAAATTTACATGCACGAAAAGTTCAATTCTGAAGAGAACTGGAATTGTTTAACTTCTCAAACCCTAGTGTAATTCTCAAAATCAGGGGAGAAATCTTGTTCAAGGCACAAAGAGCAGTTGTGAGGCAGTGGCCTTGAACTGTGCTAAATTAGACTAGTACTATGGCTTCTGAATTTATAGCCCTTTTTTCATACGTAAAATTGGTAAACCAAATCGGTGGGTTATAGAGAACCAATTTGGGATGCAGAACCATATATTGCATGTCAGTAACGGCGCAACCGGATTTTGAAATGAACGTTGAGAAAATTGATCGGTCAAAATTCCTGAAGAGGGAATAGAAGGGAGAGGCTGACAGATGGGGTCGTGAATGTCAGATTTAAATGAAGGACCCACTATGACGTGGAGCCAGCCAATTCGGAAGCAACAGACAGAAATAAAAGTGCTGGCATGCTGGATGCCTGGATGTACCATTAAGGACCCACCATGTCAGACCGTTTGACCCGGAACCAAGTTTGTTTGAGGCAACTGCCTGTGATTAAGGAAATGGAGGTCAAAGAAGCAAAAATATCTCCTTAATTGAGAACTGTTATTATTTATTATTCATTCTGTTGTTAACTTTTCCCTAATTGGATCTAATTAGTAACTAGGAGCACGATTCATTGTGTTTATTGTTTGATCAAATCAAGAAACTCTCTCTTTCCTAGTATTTATTTTTGTCTCTGTCAAACGTACTTGAAATTTTGGTAGAAGTTTCAATAAAATTCTAAATATCAAATAGGTGTTGTAATCCAATGCAGGTTGTAACGTTACATTTTTAGTCAGATTTTTTCATCCCAATTGTACTAGTTTTCTAAGTAAAGAAAATTTATTTTATCAAAAAGGAAATAGAGGAAGATGGCCTAGGGAGTTTACTAGTTGAAGCCCCTATAGCCAAATTATAAATATAAGTAGGGTTATATCATGGAACACACTTCTGTGACCTCTCACCTTAAAACCTCACTGACCTCTTTTTATTTTTACTTCTTTTTCCTAGAAGAAAACCCAAGATATAAAGTAAAGTTATTGTAACAAATAACATGGATAGAAACAGATAGTCATGGGATAATCCCTGATATTTGTATTTTTAATACAGTAATGCACTCAATATCGTACATTGGATACTAATGAATTGCCTCTTATTCTTTGTGCTATCGCATGGCTTATGCACTTACGTTTCTTTTTTTTTCTTTTTGTTTGCACTTTTTTCACTGAACTCAAGTTCTCAGTTGACGAATATGGCCCCCCACGAGGACAGACTAAGCAACCTACAGGATACTGTGCTTCACCAAATACTCTCTCTCTTGGACTCCCAAGAGGCCAAGAGGCTGTCAGGACGTGTGTGCCTTCTAAACGATGGGTCAACTTGTGGGCTTTTATTGACTCATTGGATCTCAGCCTGCCGGACTTCAAGAAAATCAATACCCAGAGCCCGAATTTTGAAAATAGTTTCATCTCATGAGATTTGTCGACACTTTCCTCTCCAAGCGTGAGCCCTTAGAGCTGCATGCTTTTCGTCTCTTCTGTGCGGAAGATAGCTTCACTGTTCGCCACAAGTCTATGAAGGCTTGGATCCTCTATGCTGTTAGGCACAATGCCAAGGTGATAGAGGTATCTGCATGCCTATACAGAAAGCTGCCAAAAGACATATTCACCAGTGCATCTCTCCAGGAGTTGATTCTGGACATATCTGGCCTTGGTAAAGGCCTTGGTAAAGGCCTTAGTAAAGGCTGGGGAGGTAAATCTTCCCCGACTCAAGAAATTGCACCTCTGTGGAATAATGTCATGGAACCATTAATATTTTAAGAAGACTCCTATCAGGCTGCCCTGTTTTAGAAGATCCACACTTGAATGTGTGCAGCATTGATATGCGTGTTGTTTCCTCTCCACAGCTCAAGTACCTGACCATCTTCTCGGGGCTGGATAAAGCGAGGATAGAGGCAATCAGAGCCCCAAACCTCATATTGATTTGCTTAGAATTACACGGAGATGTGATTTGTGCGGCAAACTTTGACAAGATGCCATTTCTGGTGGATGCGAGTATTACTGTGCATGATGGCACAGGCTTTGATGCAAATTGCAATATCCTTTCGGCCCTTCCAAATGTGAAAAATCTCAAGCTATGCGGGAGTGTCATGAAGGTATGAGTTTCATTGATGTTCACCATTTTGAGTTTAGTTATGTTACATCTTGAGAAATTGTTCTGTTTACTTGGCCAAGTAAGCAAATTGTTTGAGTTCTGGAAAAAATCCAGGTGTCTGATTAAATGCTTGTTTTGTATGCATACAAGTATTGCGTGAAATATGTGATGCTACATTGTACCAAATGTTCACAGTTATTTCTTATGAATACTTCGTATCTGATGAGTTGGTGTCCAATCTGTTGTGTACCATTTTTCGAGAAAACTTCAACAACTATAGATCTTCCTTTGTTTCTCTTTATTATAGCTGAGCTTGTTTCTTCTGTAAGTGCAGGACTTGCTGAGCGTAGAATTACCAAAATGTCCTACTTTCTTCAACCTGACGGATTTGCACACATAGAAGGCAAAATCGGCTGTTCCGGAGCGGAATCGGCCGTTCCGGATCGGAATCGGACGGTACTGATCCGATTTCAAGCCGATTTACGCGGTTAGTGAAGATTTCGTCAAATTTCGGCCGTTCCGGTCTCATTCCAGTCTAATTTCGTCTGTTCCGGACCAAAATAGACCAATTCCACCAAAACGGCCGAAACTCAAATTAACCAAACTCAAAAAAAAAATTTGGCTCTCTCTGAGACACGAACCCGCGCCCTTTAGGGTGGCAATCTAACTCAATTCCACACCACACAATCTTTTTTGTTTAAAACCACAACTCATTTCTATATATATCATATTTCAATTTGAGAAAACCATTCAACCACAGATTGACTGTTTTTTTTTTTTTTGGTTTGACTGGACTGAAATGGATTTGTGCTTATATATCACGGAATTTTCTATTGGCAAATGGTGCCAACTTCTTTAATAATTGTAATATTTTTTCTAAATTTTTTTATCAATTTTTTCCTATTTTTTAGTGTAAAACAAGCTTCTGACAAAAGAGTCCGATTTTCCGATCCGATTCGGCCAATCCCGACTGATTTTTCCGATCCGGATCGGAATCAGTTGGTGCCGATCCTGATCCCGATACCGATTTTTCCTTTTATGTTTGCACATTAGCGAACAGTGTATGTGTTTCAGTTCCAATCTGGTTGCTGGCATGGGGGACCATTCACCAAATCTGGAAAATCTTCATTTATACAGAAACAGAAGATATTTGTGTTATCAGGTACTCAAATATTTTATGTGAACCTTAAATAAAGAAAAGAGCTCTAATTAAATTGCTTTTTTTTTATGGTTGACGGCGAAGCCAGTCAACGATAATATATTAGGATAAAGATGCAAAAAAGTGTTTATTTACACGGACTCTGATAGAAGTCCCTCACCGTAAAATATTTACATTGTTAACTTGAGAAAATAGCCGTTAGTAAAGTACAGTAAGCTCCCGCATGGCCTATGCCTGCGCTATACCCATAGCGCCCATAGAGAGAAATCCATTGTCGTATCATTAATAAGGATCTGCACCGTCTTCCTCTGATTTGAGAAGAGCCGTCTGTTCCTCTCCCTCCAAATAGCTCAAACGCCTGTTGCCCATATTAGGTTCCTTCGCGCATTGTGTCCACCCTGCCTACGTGTTTGCCACGCCCTGAGAAGTGACGCGCCCGCCGGTACAGCCATGTAATATTAAATTGCTTTTGAATGGAATAAAATTTAAAGAAAATTACAGAATGTTTTAACTGTGTTGAGAAGAACCTTTTGTTCTGGGTAAAAGTTGGACTAACTGTGACGAAGGTAGTTGTTAACTAACTGTGAAATACTTGAGAATATTGTTACAAATTTAGTTCTTAACAATTTAACATAGCTCTAAAAGATCTTTGAAAACTCCTCTCCTTCTGGGTCCATTTAATGATTAATAAATGCCTAGATTGCAGATGCTTTACAATATGTTTTAAGATCAAAGGTTGTAGAAGATGAAGGAAACTTTTTGGGATGGTATTTGTGTCATTTGGATCATGCATTCTTTCATGCTGATGACACAGCTGTGCAAAATTGCATCTCATAAATTGTAAAAGTTTTGGTAGTAGTATCCTTGACCATGTGTGGCACAATAATTTCATATGTTAAGGAACCGGCCTGCTTTCCAACAAAAATTTCATCTCGGCAAATGGATCTTTTCCTTCTGATGACTTGGCACAATCAGAGCCTTGCAGGGCTGATTCCCTACAAACCCTAGAGACTGTAGATTTTTTATATGATAAAATTATGATGCAAGATAATCCATCCACAATTTTGTCATCTGGACCATTGATTCTTTTCCGTTGTTGATATGGTATAATCAGCTCCGCACAAGCCCCACTTCCGATAACCCTAGAAGTTTAATGTTGTTGTATCCTTAAGCCAAATTGCGGCGCAAGAAGTTTACATATTATGACTGGCACACCCAAACCCCCCCCCCCCCCCCCCGTCCAGATCAAAAAGAAAGAAACAGCATGAAGAAAATGCCTTTGATTAGCTCAGCCAGATTGTTGGTACCGGGCACTGTTTTCAGTAAGCTGTTGCTTATAGAAAATCGTTTAGTATCAACTTATTTTTTCAATGCTACATCCCGGTTTCTTATATAAGAAGTAATCCTTGCACAAGACTCCTTTATTGAGAGAGTAGATCCTTCCTTTATAAGAAGTTTGCATTTAGATGTATCTCCATTCATTTATTTTACTAATTCATCATGATTATTCTTGAAAATTATTGAATTTTTCCTTTCTTTTTTTGGATCAACAGTGTCGAGGTGATGATATGGTCAATCATGCTTAAAGAAGCTCCATTAGTCATGGCTTTAACAGCAGTGAGTTTTTGGTTTTCTTTAAACATCCTACTAATTTATATTTTCCCACCCCTTTTACCTTTTGTTGAGATAGAACTTCAAGTCACAAATCGCTACTTTGTTATCAATTGGTAAAAATTTGCTCTGGAGATCGGAGGGCATAAATGGGGAAAAGGGAGAGCGAGAGAGAGTCAGTTTGGGTGGGTTGAAAGAGAAGAAAATGAAACACTTGCCAGCCCCACTGTTAAGGCTTCAAAAGAAAGAAAAAAAAAAGGACAAAGAAGAAGAGATAAGGGCAAAATTGTCAACTAACAGTAAAGCATTAATGCTTCAATTCCTGGCAAATTGAAGCTTATCTTCTACTCCTGCCAAACAGAATCATTTCTCACCTCCTTTCCTCCCATTACTCCTATTTGGTCAAATAATAGATTCCCTTTGTCGTATTGCAAAAATTGAAATAGTTTAATCAGACTATACATGCAATATGGTTGAAATTAGGTGAGAGGAAAACCAGTCCGGTTGTGACATGAATGATTTTTATAGGCTCTTGAAGAATAGATATTTTACTAACAATTAGTACCTGAGAAAATTACATAATTACTTCATTTCATGACATAATGCTTGAAATAGAAGCCAGGCTTATTTTTCTTGGTAACGAGCATTAAAGAAGATATGGTTACTAAATTAACATTTCATTGTATATATGTTAGTATCCCTTTATGAACTGCACTTTATTTTGGCACTTGTTAACTTACTTTTTTTATTTTTCTATCTGTAGCAGGTTTAGTGCTTGTTTCTCGCCTAATAAAGATGATAAAAATGACGGGCTTCTTTCTACTGTTTAGACCTTGACATGTTAGATGTTATGTAATAAGACTTAATTAGTTATCTGGCTTTATGAGCAGTGTACTAAGCCATGTAATAGACTTTATTAGTTATCTGGCTTTATGATTAGTGTACTATGTAAAACAAACTTTGGCAAATTAGTATGTAAATGACTGCTAGTTGGAAATTTGTTCTTATCAGACTTGTGCTGAAAGTAAACTAGAACTTGATCTGGAATAAGCCACATAACTTTCAGGTACAGAGGTTCTCTTTGTGTTGAGAAAATGATTGATACACAATGCCGAACTAGTGAAGAAATGAAATTATGAAATTTGGTAACATTGATATGCACTAATCCTACATAACAATTGACCAAAAGAGATTGTTATAATTTTACATGACTCTTTCGGCTCTTTCCACAGGATATATATATGACCGAAATATTATTGCTTTAATTATTTATTCATATTGTAAAATTTTAAAGATAAACTTTGGTGTGATAGTATTACGGCTATATTCTATTTAAGATATGTTTCTTTAATTAAATTTTTATTTTGTATTTGATAGATTAACCAACGAGTCAACCCTTTCATCCTAACAAGTGGATTAAGAAATTGAATTTTTCAATTGCAAGTTTGAAGCTTTTGATCAAGTAGCTAAAACATTTTACTCAACAAAAGATGTGCATTATATATGTGAGATTCAAAAATAAAAAATCAAAGAAATATGTGATTCAAAAATAAAAAAAATCATGCATAACTATAACAAATGTTTAAATTTATCTTTGAAAATAGTACAAGTTTCATGAATAAGTCAGAAATAAAACAATTCAGCCTATTTCCAAAGAAAAATTTGGAGCCATAATTGATCTTCCTTGTGCTAATGAAATGGCAAATTTTATGAAATAACAAAATTTACTAGTGCGATATTTACTGTAAATATCCATTAGATTTAATTTATCTAATATATAACATTGTAATAAAAGAATTATTTTTGATAAAGTGAAATCGTATCTACTTGTTTCATTAAAAAAAAATTCTACAATGATATCAAAAAAATTGTATTGAATGACATTAAATTTCATTGTATTGAATTAAAAAAAATTTACAATGATATCCAAAGGAAAATTTCATTGTAAAAATTCTTTATATTTTTCAACTTACTTAAGAAAAGAAAAAACTAGTATGATTTGTATAACAGTCAGTTTTCTCCATCACCTTATTTTTATATTTTTTTAGAGAAATTATTACATTAATAGTTTATTTTTGTTTGTAATTTGTATATTTCAACTTTGTCGTTAACTACTATGTCAGTATACCTCGAGTGGAATATCATAATTACTCGTCACAAAACTAAACCACATAATACATCATCCTTTCATTAATTTTACGAAACTAAGTACTTAACATTTCAGGTGAATTTATTCTTTTTTATTTCATAATGTTTACATGTTTACATGTTTCATGATTGATCCTATCTGTGTTGATGGAACAACTCATGTCATGCCAAATATATGAACGAAAGAAGAAAACAATTAGAAATTTCATTTAATTTGTATTATCATTATGATGTAATCAACACATTAGACCACTTACAATTATTATATCTACACATAAGGGTGATTGTTTGACATGAATAAGGTTGTAGTTGTATTGTTGGAATAATTGATTACTTACCTATCTGATAATGTAAAAACATAATTTGAAATCTAATTAAATAGTATTTATATATGGACAACCATAAATATAATTATTTTATAAAGAATAAAACTAGTGCTATTATTGGGGTGAAAACAAAGCGAATCCGGAGGGAATAGTGGTAAAACCATATCCATAATTTTTTTTTTAATTTTTGGATACTCGGATACAAATCGGATATCAGCTGGATACAGATACAGATACAGATACGGATCGGATCGGATATTTATTAAAATAATATTAAAAAATACCAAAATTCATGATATTTATCTAATTTTAATGGTGAATAATAATTTTTTTCATAATATATATTAAAATATATGATATATATCTACTATTCGGATACAGATAATTGAAACATAAAATCATATCAGTATCCATATCCACTCGGATATTCGGATATCGGATATCAGATATCCACATCTAATTTTTGAATATGGATTGAATACGGATTAGATATTATCCATACCGTTTTCACCGCTAACTATCAATCTTTGATCTTTTCTATTTTTGGAATTATTATTGAGGATGATCAAAATTCAAATCAATTAAAAAGTACAACTCCAGTTCAAATCAATCAAAGTTCAAATCAATTACAAATCAAATGTGCATTGGCACAGTTATCAAATGTATATTTATATATGCTCCGGTATGTATTAAGCAGTTGTCAAGTATTTTTTTTTTAATTTTGAAAACGAGTTCAGAAAATCAAAAGTCAAAACAGTTGTTGACAACTGTCCAAAGACCTTTTGACTTAGTCAAAACTACGTGTCAGCTGTCAATAATTTTGTCTTAACTTAATACTTTTGTTCAGCTTGTTATACAATTCAAGTTGATTGCTACTAGGCTAAACTTGAAGAATTTGAGAACGAAAAAAAAAAGAGAAAAAACTTTCAAGCAAACTTTTCTTGAGATTCTCTGCTGCTTTAAAAAAAAATTATAAATTAAAAAAAGTTATCATATTTTACATTCACTTAAATCCAAACTTCCTAAATCTTAGGCTATTTATTTTAAGAATTAAAATTAATGCAAATATTGAAATTTTCTTAATAAACATTTTATACATTTCTGTTTACTACATTCGAAATTTGTATTATCATTTCAAAATTCTAAAATATCCGAAAATTTGATGTTTCGCATAATAGCATTCCCAAAAAAAACCTACAGAAGTATATTTTTAGTTCGGAAGGTAAAAACGTTATATTTTACATTTTCTTAAATTCAAACTTCAAATTGCTCATTTCAATAGGTTCAAGCTTTTCACTTTTCAGATTCATATAGTTTGATACATCCAAAACTCGCTAATCTCATTCTACATATTTCCTTATAGCTTACTTCCAAAAATCCAAATTTTGAAACATTTCCACAATAAAATTTTCAATAATTACATTGTACTGAACTTTCCAAATAAAAATCATCCGAAGGAAAGTAGTCCCACGGCCATCGTACTTGACAAATTTTTAACAATAAAATGGATAATTGCAAAAACATGAGGTTTGAAAACGCCCATTTTTTTTTCTTTTGCCTCTGTCAATCTTTTCGAAAAAAAAAAGGCCCATTTTCCATGCTCAACTTATTCCAATACTTGCTATCACTTATTTTCTATTTTAATAAAAACATGGAGTTGATTCCAAAACCAAATATTAGAACAATTCCAAAGGGATGAAGCTTGTTTATCAGCTAAATCTAGGAGTAATAATATACCTGAGATGCCTACAACTTAGAGAAAAAAAAAAGAGTTAAGAGAAGCAAATGCTTGACAAAAGATGTATATGACAAGAGATTTATCAAACACTAGAGTAAAATGCGCCACCACTGGGTCATAGAAAAAGGAAATGGCATCTGCATTAATAAAAAAAGAAGCATATCAGTACAATGATATTAAAAAAAAAATTGCCTAATATGGATTCAATTTAGGCTCAAGAAGCCAAGAAAACTAAAGTGAAAAGAGGTTCTCCAACAAGTCATTCAATTAGTTTAAGCACCAAAAATGGTACTATTTGCTTGTATTTTCAGACAACACTTAAAAACTCCCTTTCTAGTTGAATCCAAATAAAAAAAAATACCAAAAAGACATAAACAGGAACTGTTGATGCAAGATTAGTGTGGTTCCTGACCCACCTTAACTATTCCATTTGATACAAAAGGAGTTAAACCAGCACATACCAGTACATAACAAGACCAGTAATTAGAAACTGACACAGTAGAAAAAAAATAGTATTCTAATTAAGGCAAGCATTAGGAACAAAGTTCACAGAAAAAAGAGAAGAGTGAAGTGAGGCTATGGTACTATGCATAGCACACCTTGGTCCGTACTATGGATGTATATCTCCATTTTCAATGTCCAAATAGTCGATCCGTACCACTCAACATGATCTCCACATGAAAATGTGCTTGGATGCCAAATTTTACATTTGTTAGAATTTTTTTACTAATTTTTTAAATAGATACAAAATCACTATTTCAAATGGTCCAGATTCTTTAGATCAAGTGGTTTTCTACCTATGTAAAAAATAGCAAAAAAAATTCTAAAAAATGTAAAATGTGGCCTCCAAACACATTTCCATATGAAGATTATGTTAACCATAACGGATCGGCTGTTTGAACTATGAAAATAGAGATATGCATCCATAGTACCAACCAACCAGCGCTATGCATAGTACCATAGCCTCACTCAAAAAATTACTAATATAAAAAGATACCCGAGTAGACCACGGCCTCGCCATGGACGAGGTGTCACTGTCAGATTCAAAAACGCGCCACGGCGATTCACAACCACAGAAACGGGACAACCCTGGTTTGACTGTGCCTCTGACAAGAACCTCTCCTGCAACCTCTCACCTATCTCAACATTTCCGAATTTTACAATTTCATCGCCCAGCTGCAACCCATCCTCTGCTGCCGGTGAATCCTCCGCAATTTCATCGATCATTGCAAATGGAATCCTGACAACTGGGTCCACCTCCATTGGATGGTTCTCAGATGAGGCTGATGTACCTGCCAGAAGCAATAGTAAGGGTTAACTTAATTATCAGATTACTTTGAAAGGCATCTCGCTGTTCATACTTGAACATAAGCTATATGCTTGTCTATACGTCACAAGTAGAGAAATAGACCGCTTCCTCTCGGAATCTGACAAATTTGAAGACCGACTACATAATTTTTTTATTTTTTAATAAAGGGTAAAATGGGTATTTTACAAGTTTGAAATGAGTTTTAATTGAAAATACAATAAAATGGGTAAATTTGTGAGTTTTTCAGATTTAGAAGGGTAAATATGATATTATGAAGTTTAGTGGGGGGAATACATAATTTTGATGTTTTTGAGGGGTATACAAGAAATTCCCCCTTATTTATACGAACACAGTAGAAATTGCAAGACAATCCGATTTATAAGTTGTAATGCAGGATCACTTATTTAAAGGTTCACGCATACCTTGGTTCTTTGTATCAGCATTTTGGGGCAATTTTGCCGAGTGCAATAATTCTATGTTTTTCTGAATCCTGTCGGTTATTTTCTTGTGATCATTGCGAAGCTCTGCAATGAAAGCAAAGTAATTGTAATTTCATGTGTCTCCATAATTCATAAAAGTGCTCAAATTTCCTTCAATTCTGGAACAAATTCTACAAACCGATTGAGCTCTGAACTAATAAAATAGCATAATCATAATAAACAAACAGTATAAGTGAAGCAAGTATCTAAACCAATTAAATTGAGAAATTACCAGCCAGTCGCTTGCGCTGTGCTCTGACAGTGGAGACATCTATATCTGACAAAGGAAAGCCCTAAAACAAAAATCAGAAAATAGAATGAAAAATCAGAACTCCACTGACAAAGCATCAAAATTTCACTTCACACAGCCACTAGGTTTTCAAAATGGAAGAAAGATCAGGATTTTACTTTTACCTCGGAATCAGTGAGATTTCCAGAGAGACCAGGGCCACCGGGACTGGAGAGGGTCTCGATCAAGGCGTTCATCTCCGCCTCCATGGCCTCTCTTTGATCCATCAAGGATTTTGTTTCCGATTTCAGATTCGTCGCCACCATTGTCGCAGAGAGAGAGAGAGAGAGTGTGTATTTTGTTTCGGGGCTCCTCCGTGTTTCTCAAGAAAGTGGTAAAGTGCCGAATTCGGGTACATATTTTAACAGAGCAGATTTCGCTTCGTGCAACGCACAGACTATAAAGTGAAAAAAGCACTACATATGGTTCTTGCGCCACATGAAGCCAAATCAGCTCTGCTAAAATATTTACCACGGAATTAGTTTCCTCGGATTTAACTCAATTTTTATGTTTAGATCTAGACCGTCCGATTTAAATCCGCACGAATATGAAAGGACACCGTGCATCGCATGTGTCAGATTGGCCCGGATTCATATCGGACGGTTGGGAGCTAAACTCAAAATTGAGATAATGCAGCGGTGTGGACTCGAAGTGGCGGTGGGAGTTGTAATTTGGAACGGACCAATCCGCTTGGAATTCATATCCAATGCAGTACTGTAATAGGGAATCTTTTACAATTACTTGATCTGGACCGTCTTTTTAACTTGGCACGCCTTTCAAAGCCCAATAATACTGCCCCTCAGTCAGCCCGAATCTCAAACCGGCTGAGAGTTAATCTCAAACCGTAAATGGCTAATTGTAAAAGGGAATGTTTTACGGTACCGTCGAGGATATGAATCCGCTTGACCGAGTGTGGTATCGGATCGGTTTGAAGAGGGGTTGAACCCGCTAACCGTTAGAAAATGCTGAAAAATTGAGAATACTTGTCAACGTTTTGACTAAATTGTGGCTGATAGAGTGCTGTTATTACGGCAGTCCATGAATCGGATTCGAATAGGATTTTAGTTATTTGAATGATAAGTGAATATAATATAATGATTTTAGTTAAAATATTTAAAATTGTAAAGTACAAATATCACATTAGTGAATATAATTATTTTTATATTATATAGAAGTTATAATAATGATTTTAATTAAGCTAATTTAAATAACTAATTATTATTTAGAGTTTTATAAATACGTGAAATTTATAATTTTAAAAACAACTGAAATAATATTTAAGTTTACAATGCAAATTTAATAAGCATGGCAGACCGTTTTTTAGGATTCACATGTGGATCAAATAATTAAGATACCCGATACATTTTTTAGATCCACATGTGAATTCATTCATTCAAAGTCCTTGACAAATCTATTTGTTATCTTCTAAACCGTGTCTGGAGATACCATTTTTATTTTATTATTCGATTTTTAATCTGAATCTGTATCGAACCTGGGGAAATAGACATGACAAGATCTATATCAATATATTTATTGAAATTAATATTTATAATAATTTCAGTCTAATTCACCCCTGACATCATATATAATAGATGAAATATAATTATAATCTAACTACTTGATTTATATTCGGACATGTCTCAATATTCATACAATAATCTGTTATAAAACGCGAACATCTATAAAATATATTATGATTAATTACATGACGACATGTTCATATTGAATATGATATGTGTTACTATTTTTATTGTAATTGGATGAAAATATTTTAATGAGAAGGCTTTGCAAATTATCTATAAAAAATGAAATACTAAAATAATTATATGATTACTTGAGTTACCATTATTCTATTTTATTTTCCATCACTCAAATATTTTCAATCAAACGAAAGTTGTTTAATTTCTAACTTTAATAACTTTATAAGCTAGTTCTTAAATTAAAAGGAAAAAAAAATATTTCATTATTTTTAGTTAGATTACATAAAAACTACCAATTTATTTGATAATTATTCATACATGTTTGTTACCTGTTAATCTTAATAATAAATAAATATATAGTTAATACATAACAAATAAAAATAAAAATAATATTTAATAAATACGAATACAGAAACTTGTTAACAGGGATTCAATTCACTGAAGGTAACTCAAATTTTGAGTTTAGATATGAACGGCTGATTGCGTTTAACGTAGGACCAGATTAATCCGAATTAGGATCTGACGGTCCAGATCCAAACACAAAATTTGAGTTACTTGATCCGGACTCCCTTAGCAGATCTGGAAACTAAGAATTAACCAACACAAAAAGAAAACGGATAAACCCAATTACACTGAACCCGATCCGAACAGAAAGATCCTTCTCTCCTCTAGCGGCAATCGGAACTAAACTCTCCGTATTGTTCCATTTCTTGTTACCCAAGCTTGACTGGATCATTCTTTCTGTACAGTAAGTTTCTCTCTCTCTCTCTCTCTCTCTCTCTCTCTCCTCCCCCTCCCCATTTCTGTTTCTTGCTTTCGTATAGTTAACGAGGAAACCCTAGCCATGAAGGGCTTTAGTTTTCATCTGATAATTAATCTATTAGTTTTTACTTCTTCCTAATTGCTTTGCTCTTCACTAATTATGTGTTTGGTTTAACACATTTAAAGGATGAAAATTTTCTATTTTGGATCCTTATTTACCCAATAATACCCCACACTTGTAATTAAATAGAAACATAAGGAAATTGAATTGCGACAAAAAGGGGCTTATCTTTTTGTCTAATTGTCTATTTGATTTACATTTTAGGGTTAACCTGACTAATATTGGGATAATAGTATACCTGTACCATTCTGGTATCTGTGTTTTTTGGCTTATTCAGACTTAATTAGTACTGTGTCAATGAATAATGCTCTGGTACATAACTGCTGTACCGGCTTGGTACTGTACCAGTCAGGTCTAAGTTGGTTTTTACTGTATTTATCCTCCAATCTGTTCATTTCTTTCCTTAATTTCAGATTAACTGATACAATGGCTGAGAACCAGCAAGTCAGATTGCATTTAAACTCACAATTCACTGCAAATGGAAATTCAACTGCAAGTGCATCTGATGTAAAACCAAAGAAGAAGATCTGCTGTGCGTGCCCAGACACGAAACGGCTGAGAGACGAGTGCATAGTGGAGCACGGTGAGGATGCTTGCACGAAATGGATCGAAGCCCACAAACAGTGCCTTCGTGCCGAAGGGTTTAATGTTTAGAAATATTTTTGTCTGAATGAGATTTGATTCTCTGTTTTTGCATCCTTAGTTTATACAGAGAGTTTACAGGACTAGGATGAGTATTTTACAATAAATTTGATGACCTGAATCTTTTTGTTGAGAAATATTTATTTAACTCGTATAAATTTTGATGACCTAAATTTTCTCTGAATCTTTTTGTTTTTGAGGTGTATATATGAAGAAGGAATGTTTGCAGTCAGTGCAGTACTGGTACCACCATTGGTTACAGTAGTGTCTCTCTTTCCCTGAATCCTGGTACCAATGATTTTTCTTTATCTGAAATTAGAATACTAATTTTTTCTACTGTAACAGTTACTAATTACTGGTCTATTAAAGTACTGGTATGGGTTGATTTGACTTCTTTTGTATCAAATGGAATATTTAAGGTGGGTCAAGAACCGCACTAATCTCGCATCAACAGTTCCTGTTTATGTCTTTTTGGAATTTTATTTAATTAGGATTCAATTATAAAGGGAGTTTTAAGTGTTTTCAGAAAATACCAGCAAATTAATTTCATGAAGTAAGCTCTCATGAAATATGTAGTATGAGATTATTGATTTTTGGATCTATGATCCTTTGAATCTGAAAAAGTGAAAAGTTTAAACATGAACAATGTGAAATTTTGAATTTAAGCAACTCAAAATATAAGGCTTTTACCTTTCGAACTAAAAATATCCTTTTATAGATTTAAGCACATCACTAATGTAGTGGTTTTGAATTTTGAAATAACAGTACAAACTTCGAATGTAGTAAATAGAAGAAAAGCATAAAAAGTTTATTAAGAACATTTAATAATTGCCATAATTTTATTCTAGAAATAAAAAGACTAAGGTTTTGAAATTTTGGCTTTAAGAGAATATAAAATATGATAATTTTTCCATTTTAAAAAAAAATTGAGTAATGTCGAATAAAAATTTAGCTGTGAAAGATCAGATTTGAGGTTTTTTATAATCAGGGCTGATAACAAACTCTATAAGTAGGGGTGTTCAAACGGTTCAGTTTTTTCGGTTTTGAGCCGAACTGGAAAATTTCTGTTTAAATGGATCAGTTCGGTTTAGATTTTTGAAAACCGACTAAATTAAACCGGCCGATTTATAACGGTTCAGCTTTTAAAATGGATCGGTTCAGTTTTGATATGTGCATTCTTACATAGAACTTTAGTTGTTGTGTATTGACAATGTATATTTTTCATTAATAATGGTACCAATAGTGATGCTATCTTTTGTATTTTATCCATCTTGAGATGATTTTCAAGATCATAGGTCTAACTTAAGTTCGATTTTTAATCGGTTGATAGGTTTAATCTGTTCAGTTCGGTTCTATTTATGAAATCCGAAAAAATATTTTAATTTAACTATTTTATTTCAATTTTAGCCAAACTGACCATTTGAACACCCCTATCCATAGGGTCGCCTCCTAATTAAACCGGAGTTGTTCTAAGTATCAATTTATTTGAACTTTGATCACCTTCAATAATGATTCCAATAATAGAAAAGATCAAAGATTAATGTTACATACAAGTTTGTTTCTTTATAAAACAACTATATTTACGCGGTCTATATTAAATAATATTTAATAAGATTTTAGATTAAGCTTAAACATTGGTAATTACTAATTAGTAATCTATTACACAAGCAACACTACTACCAACTTATTAATGTGAACTAATTCCTCTAAGTATAAATATATAAATATAATCGTTGTAGTACAAATTAAAAAAAAAAAAAACTAGTACAAATTACATAATAAAGATAATACAAATTTAAAAAATTTATACATGAAATAAAAAAAGTAAACGTTATGAAATAAAAAAATTATATCTACCACAAATGTTAAGTGGATTCGTAAAATTGGTGAAAGAATTAATGATGTTATGCGGGTTTGTTGGGTGACGACTAAGTTATGGTAAAAATATAGTTAACGACAAAGTTGAAATATACATACTAAAAACAAAAATAAACTATTAAAATAATAATTTCTCTAAAAAAATTCCCTTTTTACCAATTTTGATTCTAATAAAAACCATATATAATAGGGGTGTAAACGGATCGATATGGATATCCGGGCGGATATCCGCTCCGAATCCGCATATAATCCGTATCCGGATTTAAACGGATATGGATAAATATCAATTATCCACAGAAGATGCGGATACGGATATGGATATGGTTTTAAATTTTGATATCCGTTTACTATCCGTATCCGTATCTGTATCATGTGAGGTTTTAAATTATTTTGCCTTCAAGGGGATTTGAACTCATGTCATGTGAGGTGAAAGTCTAAGCAACCAAGATACAAACCACTACACCACACTATTTTTTGTTACTACTTCTTTATTTTGTTTATTTTGTTCTATATTCGTATTCGAATCCGTATCCGTAAATTATCCGCTCCATATTCGTATCCGTCGTTTAAGGCGGATATAGTTTTAAATTTTGATATCCATTTACTATCAGTATCCGTATCCGTATCCGCTCATTGATAGGCGGATACGAATTTGATATTAGCATTATCCGCTCCGAATCCGCTCCGTTTACACCCCTAATATATATGTATGCTAAGAATATGTGAGTAATCAATGTGTATAAATTTAAGAAAAGTAAATTGTTACAATTTGATGTAAAACAAATAAATGAAAAATTCATTACTGAATGATTCATTACTGTGATTCTCAAATAAAAAATCGTTGTATTGAGGTTTTCATTGTTCCCGCTATGTTTGTTTTCTAAAAAAATTTATTTTTATTTTTATTTGCTTCCCATTTTTTTTTTACCTTTTTTTGCATTCATTTCCTATTTTTTAATTTAAACTTTGTAACATATATATTAGTCTTACATTTTTATTATTTTAAAATTTCATAAATCTTAACACCAAGTCTTGGTTTAAAATCTAAACCAACAAGTCTTGTATTTACTAGCAGCGTGCGATTTTCATTAGTTAGTTGGTTTGAATTTATTTATTTGCTTTTGTTTATGTTCGCATAAAAGTAATGATAATTGGAGAAAAATATATATACATTGCATAATCACCTAAAAAGCTAGAAAATTTTATTTCGAAATTATGATTTTATAAATAAAAAAACAAGAATAGTTGTTTAGTAAAATATTTATAAGCATGTTTCAGTTTAAATTAAAAAAATGAATAGTAAGACACACTTGGTATAATGAAAACATATATTCTCTTGAGTGAGGCTACGGTACTATGCATAGCACGGTTTCATCCGTGCTACGGCTCAATATTTGAGTTTTCAAAATTTTAACGGTCGATCCGAATCATTCAACATGATTATAAAATGAATATGTACTTGCAAATCAAATTTTATATTTTTTCGAATTTGTTTACTATTTTTTTAGATAGGTAGAAAATCATTTGATCTGAAAATTCTGGATCATCCAAAAACAGTGATTTTTCTACCTATTTAAAAAAATAGTAAAAAAAATTGAAAAAATATAAAATTTGGTTTGCAAGTACATATTCATTTTATAATAATGTTGAACAGTTTGGATCGACCGTTAGAATTTTGAAAACTCAAATATTGAGCGGTAGCACCGTATCCGTGCTATGCATGAGGAGGGTTCAAGCCTCCATTTTTCATGCCTCCACCATGCCTCCATTTTTAAAAACTTTAATAACTCACAATTTAAAACTTAAAAGTCAAAATAAAACTGTTGGATATGATCTACATCATTTTATCTATACACGTGTAAAAAATTATGAAATTTCAATTTTGTTTTAGTTGTCATGAAGAGCGTGTAAAAAACGTACTAATGTGGATAATTTCTAGACATTGATTTTTCAACTTATTGATTCACATAAAAACAAAATAGAAATGTGATAATTTTTTATGAGCACATAGATAAAATGATGTAGATCATATCCAACGGTTTTATTTTGACTTTTAAGTTTTAAATTTTGAGTTATTAAAGTTTTAAAAATGGAGGCATGGTAGAGGCACATAAAAATAGAGGCATTTGAACCCTCCTCTTTGTGTTGAATAAGTAAATGAAATTGTTAATTTTTACAAAGATCTAATATAATAAAATTGATTATCATTCGGTACAAATTGTTTGATATTATTTTAGGAACCCTTTTTTGAAATAAACAATTAGGCATGATTTTACTTTTACAAAAATACAATTCTTTATTATCATGTTATTAGATAAGTTCAAATATCCGACTAATCAATTTTTTTATTTCATTAGCACAAGAAAGATCTCCACATTTTCATGTGCAAATTGATCAATTGTTTTATTTTTGATCAATTCGTGCTGCTTGTACAGTTTTTATTTTTCCAAAAATAAATTAAAACAATTGTAGTAGCTAAATTAAATGTCACAATTATGCATGATTGAATAAAGACATTTTTGGCCCAAATTTTGTTATCTTATTACAAAATCTTATATTTTTTTATTTTGAATCTCAAATAAATAATGCATATCTTTTTAGTTGATTAATGTTTTTTAACTACTTATGAGTTGATCATCACTAGTTTCAAACTTGAAATTGAACAGCTCAAATTCTTAATTCACTTGTAAGGATGAAATATTTGAGTCATTGGTTTACAATCAAATACAAAATAAATAATCTATAGCCGTAAAGTAATTACAAAATAAATAATTTAATTAAAAAACACATATACTAAGTAAATTAAATAATCTATAGCCGTAATACAAACACAACAAATTAAATTTATCATTAAAATTTCATATGAATAAATAATTAAGGCAATAATATTCGGGTCATATATTATATTTTTCTAAGAGAAGGGATCACTTTACAATGATTATTTTAACAATTTTGATCAGAACTTTTTAAAAAAGGTTAAATAAAACTGAACTGTGTTGTAAATCAAATCAAATTTTGCCCCACTTCTCCACTACTCCACTACTCTACTCCATTACTATGGACATTTATTTTCTTCTTTATTATTTTAACATCTCTTTCTAGCCTATAAATAGAAGCTTTGTAAGAGCAAGAATGTACATACAATTAGAAGAGAATAAGATTATGTTGTTGCTCTCTCTATCTCTCTTGTTATTTACTTTATTATTGTTGCAACTTTATTTTAATTTTACAACACGTTATCAGCACGAATTGCTCGGAAGAAGTTGCAAAGTTATTCTGTAAGTAATTTATATGATTGATTATTATATCTTTCATTAAGTTAAATTTCATTTAAATTTTTTTTATTATGTTTGTTTTAGTTTATAAAAATCATTCATTGAAGTGAATGATGGAATAATAACCTAAAGTTATTATCAAAACTAAATGTTTATCAAGAACCTGAAGTTCGTATTACTCGAATAGAATAATAAGAATAATAACCTGAAGTTATTATAATTGTTTAGAACCTGAAGTTCTATTTGAAATTTTAATATAAAATTAATATAATAACCAGCAGTTATTATAGGCCACTAGATGAATAATAACCTGCAATTATTCTCAATTAAAAACTTGAAGTTTTATTAGAAATTTTCATATAAAATTAATATAATAACCAGAAGTTATTATAGGTCATTGGATGAAAATATAACCTGAAGTTATTTCAAATTAAATTTTACATAGCGTAGTCAAGCAATTTAATAACCAGAAGTTATTAAATAAATATTTTATTATAACCTGAAGTTATTAATACATTTAAATTTATTTATTTATTTATTAATGCAATTTACATATTCTTTTATTTATATTTATTCATTTTCCTTTTCACAACCTGAAGTTATGATGAAGTTATGACATTAATAACCTGAAGTTATAATATTAATAATCTGAAATTATTAATACGTATCTATTTTGTAGTACATATGACAAATCTCACAAAGTTTGAATTTATCTCCTTTTTTATTTATCATAACTCGAAGTTATGGTATTAATAACCTGAAGTTGTATTTTGTCATAAATACGTATCAATGAAAAATAAGAAAGGAAAACATTCTGAAGATGTTTGTTACAGATGTGGGATGACAAATAATTGATTGTGTACCTGTCGTACGCCCAAGCATTTTGTAGAGCTTTATCAAGCCTCAATCAAGAAAAAGGGAAAAATGTGAAAACTAATTTTACTGAAAATGACCCCGATTATGAATGCCATATGGATACACATCTTGATGTATCAGATTTCTTCTAGAATATGGATGAAGAAATAAATATTATTACTTAGGGAGAAAATATAATATAGAAGCTTATGTTTATGTTTAATAAAAGTTTAGATTACTTTTATATTTTTAGATGCAAACAAATGAATAAAGGTAGTTTATTTTAATTTATTCTTGCATTCTTTTATTTTAAAGGAAAATGACTGACGCAATGGTAAGTAAAGAAGATCAATGTCTAGTAGACAGCGGAACAACAAATACCATATTGAAAAGTAAGAAATATTTTTCACAATTGCATCTTGGTGAGACTAATATCCACACTATATCTGGCACAACTAATTTAATTGAAGGCTCCGGAAGAGCTTGTATTTTGTTACCTGAAGGAACAAAATTAATAATAGATGATGCATTATATTCAAGTAGATCCAGAAGAAATCTACTAAGTTTTAAAGATATTCGAAAGAATGGTTATCATATTGAAACTATGAATGAGAGAAATTGTGAATATCTTCATATCACATCTATTAAAAATAGTCAGAAAAATATAATGGAAAAGATGCAAGCATTGTCTTCTGGACTATATGGTACTTATATAAGTGCAATAGAATCAAATATGGTTACTAATCGAAGTTAGTTGTTACTAACCAGAAGTTAGTTGATCTAAAGTTATTTACTTTGTGGCATGACAGATTGGGTCATCCAAGAAATATAATGATGAGGAGAATAAATGAAAGTGCAAATGGGCATCCCCTAAAGGACCTGAAGATCCTATTATCAAAATAATTGACATGTGAAGCATGCTCTCTTGGAAAACTAATTACTAGGCCATCTCCAAATAAAGTTGGACCTGAAGCTCCTTCATTTTTAGAAAGAATTCAAGAAGATATATGTGGGCCTATTACACCTCCATGTGGACCATTTAGATATTTTATGGTATTAATTGATGCATCAACACGCTGGTCACATGTGAGTTTGTTAGCAACAAAAAATGCTGCGTTTGCTAGACTATTAGCACAAATTATCCAATTGAGAGCTAATTTTGTGGATTATCAAATTAAAAGAATCCGGCTTGATAATGCAGGAGATTTTACTTCTCAAACTTTTAATGATTATTGCATGTCTATTGGAATTACGGTAGAACATCCAGTGGCCCATGTTCATACACAAAACGGTCTAGCAGAATCGTTGATTAAAATGTTGCAATTAATTGCTAGACCTTTACTTATGAAATCTAGTTTACCGTCTGCTGCATGGGGACATGCCATATTACACACTGCTGCACTAATTAGGTTAAGGCCAACTGCAGATCATAGGTATTCCCCGTTACAATTGGTCTCCGGAAGAGAACCAAATTTGTCCCATCTAAAGGTATTTGGTTGTGCAGTATATGTTCCAATTTCTCCTCCACAACGCACAAAAATGGGACCTCAAAGAAAGTTGGAAATTTATATTGATTTTAACTCTCCTTCTATTATTAAATATTTAGAACCATTAACAGGAGATGTTTTTACAGCAATATTTGTTATTGTCATTTTAATGAATCAATATACCCAAATTTAGGGGAAGAAAAACCAAAGCTGGATAAACAAGTAACTTGAAATTCATCATTATCTTATCTTGACCCCCGAAGTGGTCAATGTGAACTCGAAGTTCAAAAGATTATAAATTTGCAAAGAATTACAAATAAATTGCCTGATGCATTTACAGATACAAATAGAGTTACTAAATCGCATATTCCAGCTATAAATGCACCTGCTCGAATTGACATTACAAAAATATCTAATTAATCTAATGTGCGTAGGAAACGTGGAAGACCACTTGGTTCTAAGGATGTAAATCCACGTAAAAGGAAAGAGCAGAATAAAGCAGTTGGTCCAACCCCAGAAGAGGTTGATGGTAAAACTCCTGAAGAAGTCAATAAAACCCTAGAAGAGGTTGATAGTAGAACTCTTGAAGAAATTGATAAAATTCCAGAAGAGATTAATGGTAAAACTTCTGAAGAAGTTGATAAAACTCTATAAGAGGTTGATGAAGTTCCAAAAGAAACTCAGGTACCTAATGATTATGAGATCTCAATAAACTATGTACAGAATGGTACAATATAGAACCGAAATGAAACATGTGCTGATGAAATTTTTGCATATGCTATAGCAATTGATGTGCTAAATGAGGAAGATTATGTGCCAAAAACTCCTGAATAGTGTATGCACATAAATGATTGGTCAAAATGGAAAGATGCCCTGAAGGCTGAATTAGATTCGCTTGAAAAGCGCAATGTTTTTGGACCTGTAGTCTTAACCCCTAAAGATGTTAACCCTGTAGGTTACAAATGGGTATTTGCAATAAAAAGAAATGAGAAAAATGAGATTGTGAGATATAAAGCAAGGCTAGTGGCACAATGCTTTACAAATACCTGTAGTCAATTATGAAGAGACGTATTCACCTGTAATGGATGCGATAACTCTCAGGTTTCTAATAAGTCTCACAGTTACAGAAAATCTAAAAATGCGACTTATGGATGTCGTAACAGCATATTTATATGGTTCACTTGATAGTGACATATATATGAAAATCCCCAAAGAATTGAAAATGCCTGAAGCATATAAATCAATACCTAGAGAAATGTGCTCTATAAAATTAAGAAGATCTTTATACGGACTAAAACAATCAGGCCGAATGTGGTACAATCGGCTGAGTGAGTATCTTCTAAAAGAAGGATATAAAAATAAATAATCAGTCCGGTGTTTTCATTAAAAGATCAAATCTAGATTTTACAATCATTGCAGTGTATGTTGATGATTTGAACATTATTGGATCTCCTGAAGAGATTGAGAATACTGCAAAATTGTTGAGAAATGAGTTTGAAATGAAAGACCTTGGTGTAACTAAATTTTGTCTCGGCCTGCAGATCGAGCATCGAAATAATGGAATATTTGTCCATCAATCAAATTATGTTGAAAAAGTACTAAAGAGATTCAATATGAATAAAACTCATCCTTTGAGCACACTAATGGTCGTACGATCGCTAAATGCAGAAAATGATCCTCTTCGCCCGTAAGAAAATAATGAAAAAGTTGTTGGTCCTGAAGTACCATACTTAAGTGTAATCGGGGCATTATTGATAAAATATTCAAGAAGAATGCGGGCTTGAAAACATCAAGGAAAACCCTACTCCGCTGCATGAAGATAATGCAGCATGCATTGCACAAATCAAAGAAGGATATATCAAAGGAGACCGGACTAAAGATATTGCGCCAAAGTTCTTTTCAACATATGACCTACAAAAGGAAGGGCGTAATCAATGTTTGCCAAGTCCGATCAATCGATAATTTAGCAGACCTATTCACAAAATCTTTGCCGATGAAAGTTTTTGAACAACTCACAAAGAAGATAGGTCTACACCGATTGAAGAATATTCAATGATATCTAAATGAGGGGAAGCGTTATACGCACTGTACTCTTTTTCCCTTAATCAAGTTTTTATCCCAATAGGTTTTCCTTGATAAGGTTTTTATGAGGCAGTACACGGTCCGGAAGTATCGTGTTAATATTGATCTTGAAGTATCATATTAATATTGATCCTGAAGTATCATATTAATAGCATATAATGAAAGATGAACATCCAATGAAAAGTGTTATAAATCAAATTTAATATGATTTATGTGGATGTTCAATTCATTGCCCCACTTCTCCACTACTCCACTACTCCACTATTCCACTACTATGGACATTTATTTTCTTCTTTATTATTGTAACATCTCTTTCTAGCCTATAAATAGAGGCTTTGTAAAAGCAAGAAAGAACATACAATTAGAAGATAATAAGATTACGCTATTGCTCTCTCTATCTCTCTTGTTATTTACTTTATTATTGTTGCAACTTTATTTTAATTTTACAACAAACTGGATGTTTTGTAATTAGATTTTTCAAAATGTTTTGGGAATTCTGAGTTTGATCATTGGTGAATAAAGCCTGTGGGAGTTAAACCATCTAAAAGTTGTCACTTAGTTTGGACTAAGTTGAAATACATTTTGAAAGTTTAACAATTGTTTTGTTCTTTCAAACTTGTTTCTTGAACTTCGCAAAATACACACTGAACTACTGCTCAATACACACTTTATTTGCACCAATGCACACTTAATTATTCTCTTTTTTTTTTTTAAACTTGACCAAAAACAGTTAGTACTTAGTAGTATGAAGAGTAGGGTTAAAATGCACTATTGGTTTTGTGCTCCAATCATGCTCCACGTCTTTTTCTTCATTTTCAAAGTTCAAATAATCGATCCGAACCGCTTAATATGATCTTTATATTAAAACATGTTTGGAGACAAAATTTTATATTTTTTGAATTTTTTTACTATTTTCTTAGATAGGTATAAAATCACTGTTTTGGATAGTCCAGAATCTTCTGAAAACAGTGATTTTGTACCTATCTAAAATATTAGTAAAAAATTCAAAAAAAAATATAAAATTTAGTCTCCAAGCACATTTTAATATAAAGATTATGGTGAACGGTTTGAATCGACTGTTCAGACTTTGAAAATAAAAATAAGGATGTGGAGCATGATTGGAGTACAAAACCAATGGTGCATTTTAACCATACTCTAGTATAAAAGATGAGGCTACGTATAATATTCCTTCTAAAATTCTAGCAAGAACCGTTAGTAGTTCCAAGTATCCATTGATTTGAACTTTGATGATCTTCAATAATGATTCCAATAATAGAAAATATCAAAGATTAAAATGGTATGTACAAGTTTGTTCTTTATAAAACAACTATATTTACCGTGGTCAATATTAAATAATATTTAATAAGATAGCAGCTTGGGTCCGATACCCATCGGACCTAATTTGAGTCCCATGGACACCGCTACCGTTTGATTGCATCAAAATTGATGCCCATCGGACCTATTTCGATCCACATAACCAATATCACACTTGTAAATTATTTCATTTAGTGAGAATAAGGAAGAATAATTATTGCTACAATTTTCATATGCAAATAAAATTAATTGCTTTATTTTGACCTATTTATATATGTTGATTGTACAGTTTTATCAAAAATAATTTGAAGCATTTGTCTTAGCTAAATTAAATGTCACATTTATGAATGATTGAAAGACATCTTTGGTTTAAAATCCTTATCTTATTGCAAAATCATATCTCTTTAGTTGATTAAAATGATTTAACTACTTAAGAGTTGATCATCATTAGTTTCAAACTTGAAATTGAGCAATTCAATTTCCTAAACCACTTGTTAGGATGAAATAGTTGACTCTTTGTTGGTTTATCTATCAAATACAAAATAAATAATTTAATTTAAAAACACATAAAATAAGTAAATTAAATATTATATAGCCGTAATAGAAGCACATCAAAGTTTATTTAAAATTTTATATTGATAAAATTGATCTGTGATTTTTTGCAATTTGATATTGCAAATTGTTTTGGGAATTCTGAGTTCCATCATTATGAGGAATTTATTTTTTCTGAGGCAGTCTGAGATCAGCAATCCTCTTACAATTTGTTTTCTTTTTTACTTTATTATTATTATTATTATTATTATTATTATTATTATTATTAATTAATTATTGAATGGTACTTTTGCATTGCCACTCGTGATTATGCATATTGATTACAGTATATAAGTTTGCATTTGCTATTGTGTAAAGACAAATTAAAAATAGTGTAAAATATAGCCATGTTACCAAATTTCATAATTAATTAATTTCAAATCGCCAATCTCAAAACCAGAACCTTTCATTTCTTCACTAGTTTGGCATTGTTTTATTCATATTCTCAACACAAAGAGGATGCCTCTAATACTCCACAAAAGTTACATGTGGGCATATCCCAGAGTAAACTGTGTGAATGCAAAAGTTTTAATGAACATATTGTTATTCTACACTATCAGCAAAAGTCTGTTTTGAAAATTCCAGATAACTAATAAAGTCTATTACATGGCTAGCTTAGTACACTAATTATAAATCCTGAAGGTCTAAACAGTAGAAAGAAGCCCGTCATTTTTCTGATCTTAATTAGGCGAGAAACATGCACTAAACCTGCTGCGGATGGAAAAAGAAAAGAACAAAAAACCTATGAGGGCATGCAATGAAATTCATATGAGGGCATGTAATGAAATTCAAAAAACTACTAAGCGGGAGTACTAAAAACAAATAACATGATATATTAATTACTACCCAGATACTCTACACCTGGCTTCTTTTTCAAGCATTATGTCATTAAATGCAGTAATTATGCAATTTTCTCAGGGATTAATCGTTAGTAAGATAAATATCTATTGTTTGACAGCCCATATGTCATTCCTGTCACAACCTAGCATCCCTCCCACCAAAATCTAACCCTGTTCCATGTATAGTCTGATTATTAAACTAATTCAGTTCTGCAAAACAACAAAGAGAATCTATTATTTGAAAGTAATGGGAGGAAAGGGGGTGAGATGAGCTTCAATTTGCTAGGAATTGAAGTATTAATGCATTAATGTTAATTGACAATTTTGCCCTTAACTCTTTTTTTTTTTTTTTTGAAGCCTTAACAGCGGCAGCCAAATGTTTTATTTTCTTCTCTGTCAACCCACCCAAACTTACTCTCTCGCTCTCCTTTGCCCCATCTATGCCCTCTGATCTCCAGAGCGAATTTTTACCAATTGATAAAAAAAGTAGTGACTTGTTATTGCTCCACCATAAATTTTTATAAGTACCTTTTGCTTTTGCAACACTTTTTAACCGATTTAGTAATATATTGCAAGTTCTATCTTTAACAAAAGGAAAAAAAGGAGGGCAAATATAAATTAGTCGGACGTTTAAAGAAAACCAAAAACTCACTGCTGTTGAAGCCATGACCAATGGAGCTTCTTTAAGAATGATCGACCATATCATCACCTCGACACTGTTGATCCAAATAAAAGAAAGGAAAAATTCAATAATTAGAATTTTCAAGTGTAATCATGATGAATTAGTAAAATAAATGAATGCAGATAAATCTAAATGCAAACTTCTTATAAAGGAAGGATGTACTAATTCGATAAAGGGGTCTTGTGCAAGGATTCCTTCTAATATAAGAATCCTGGATGTAGCATTGAAAAAATAAGTTGATACTAAACGATTTTCTATAAGCAACAGCTTACTGAAAAACAGTGGCCGGTACCAACAAATTAGCAATTAGCAATCTGGGTGAGCTTAATATCAAAGGTGTTTTCTTCATGCTGTTTCTTTCTTTTTGTTCTGGAGGGGAGGGGGGGGGGGGGGGGGGGGGGGGGGGTGGTTGGGTGTGCCAGTCATAATATGTAAACTTCTTGCGCCGCAATTTGGCTTAAGGATACAAAACATTAAACTTCTAGGGTTTATCGGAAAAGGGGCTTGTGCGGAGGTGATTATACCATATCAACAACAAAAAAGAATCAATGGTCCAGATGACAAAATTGTGGAGGGGATATCTTGCATCACAATTTTATCATATAAAAAATCTACAGTCTCTAGGGTTCATAGGGAATCAGCCCTGCAAGGCTCTGATTGTGCCAAGTTCATCAGAAGGAAAAAATCCATTTGCCGATGTGAATTTTTTTTGCAAAGCAGGCCTGTTCCTTAACATATGAAATAATTGGGCCACACATGGTTAAGGATACTCCTACCAAAACTTTTAGAATTTATGAGATGCAATCTTGCACAGCTGTCACAATGCCATGTCATCAGCATGAAAGAATGCATGACCCAAAATGACCCAAATCCCATCCCAAAAAGTTTCCTTCATATTTGCTACTAAGGAGAACTGTAACCCCATCTTCTACAACCTTTGATTTTCTACAATCTAGGCCTTTATTAATCATTAAATGGACCCAGAATGAGCCAGGAGTTTTCAAAGATCTTTTAGTGCTATGTTAAGAATTTAATTGGTAACAATATTCTCTAGTATTTCACAGTTAACAACTAACTTCGTCACCGTTAGTCCAACTTTTACCCAGAAAAAAAAATTCTTCTCAACACAGTCAAAACATTCTATAATTTTCTTTAAATTTTATTACATTCAAAAGCAATTTAATATTAGGGTACTTTTCTTTATTTAAGGTTCACATAAATATTTCAACTCTCAATAGTTTGGTAAGAATTGAGTACCTGATAACACAAATATCTTCTGTTTCTGTGTAAATGAAGATTCTCCAGATTTGGTGAGTGGTCCCCCATGCTAGCAACCAGATTGGAACTGAAACACATACACTGTTCGCTAATGTGCATATCCTTCAGGTTGAAGAAAGTAGGACATTTTGGTAATTCTATGCTCAGCAAGTCCTGCACTTACAGAAGAAACAAGCTCAACTATAATAAAAAAAACCAAAAAAGAGAGATCTAATAGTTGTCAAAGTTTTCTCGAAAAATGGTACAATAGATTGGACACCAACTCGTCAGATACGAAGTATTTGTAAGAAATAACTGTGAACATTTGGTACAATGTAGCATGAAATATTTCACGCAGTACTGGTATGCATACAAAACAAGCATTTAATCAGACAATTTGGGCTTTTTTTCCAGATCTCAAACAATTTCCTTAGTTGGCCAATTAAGTTAACAGAACCATTTATTAAGTTGTAACATAACTGAACTCAAATGGTGAACATCAATGAAACTCATACCTTCATGACACTCCCGCATAGCTTGAGATTTTTCACATTTGGAAGGGCCGAAAGGATATTGCAATTTGCATCAAAGCCTGTGCCGTCATGCACAGTAATACTCGCATCCACCAGAAATGGCATCTCGCCGAAGTTTGCCTCACAAAGCACATCTCCGCGTAATTCTAAGCAAAGCGATATGAGGTTTGGAGCTCTGATTGCCTCAATCCTCGCTTTATCCAGCCACGAGAAGATGGTTAAGTACTTGAGCTGTGGAGAGGAAATAACACGCATATCAATGCTGCACACATTCAGGTGTAGATCTTCTAAAGCAGGGCAGCCTGAAAGGAGTCTTCTTAAAATTTTACGGTTCCAAGACATTATTCCACAGAGGTGCAATTTCTTGAGTCGGGGAAGATTAACGCCCCCAGAAATTACGCCTTTACCAAGGCCTTTGCCAAGGCCAGATATGTCCAGAATCAACTCCTGGAGAGATGCACAGGTGAATATGTCTTTTGGCAGCTTTCTGAATAGGCAAGCAGATACCTCTATCACCTTGGCATTGTGCCTAACAGCATAGAGGATCCAAGCCTTGATTGACTGGTGGCGAACAGTGAAGTTATCTTCCTCACAGAAAAGACGAAAATCATGCAGATCTAAGGTCTCCCGCTTGGAGAGCAAGGTGTCGACAAATCTCATGAAACTCCTTTCAAAATTCGGGCTCTGGGTATTGATTTTCTTGAAGTCCGGCAGGCTGAGATCCAACGAGTAAATAAAAGGCCACAAGTTGACCCATCGTTTAGAAAGCACACACGTCCTGACGGCCTCTTGGGAGTCCAAGAGAGAGAGTATTTGGTGAAGCACAGGATCCGGTAGGTTGCTTAGTCTGTCCTCGTGGGGGGCCATGTTCGTCAACCGAGAATTTGAGTTCTGTGAAAAAAGTGCAAACAAAAGAAAAAGAAAGAAATGTAAGTGCATAAGCCATGTGAAAGCACAAAGAAAAAGAGGCAATTCATTAGTATTCCAATGTACGTTATTGAGTGCATTACAGTATTTAAAATACAAATATCAAGGATTATCCCATGACTATCTGCTTCTATCCATGTTATTTGTTACAATAACTTTATTCTATATATTGCTGATGGTTATTGTGCATTTTACATGTTCCTTTTAGTTGAGTATTATAAAAGTTTCCTTCATTTGGTATTAGATTACCACATGCATCTCTTGGGTTTTCTTCTAGGAAAAAGAAGTAAAAATAAAAAGAGGTCAGTGAGGTTTTAAGGTGAGAGGTCACAGAAGTGTGTTCCATGATATAATTTTACTCATATTTATTATCCTTTTTTTTTTGTAAGGTAGAAAGTAGAACATTAGAAATCTCATATTTATAATTTGGCTGTAGGGCTTCAACCAGTAAACTCACTAGGCCAAAAACAAATCTGACCAAAAATGTGACTAAAACTGACATAAAACTTCTTTATTAGGAAACTGGTACAATTGGGATAAAAAAATCTGACTAAAAATGTAACATTACGACCTGCGTAGAATTATAACACCGATTTGATATCTGTTGAATTTCATTGAAAATTCTACAAAAATTTCGAGTACGTTTGACAGAAACAAAAATAAATACTAGGAAACAATAAACACAATGAAGAGAAATATAGTATTTATATCCAACCAATTAATTGTGCTCCTAGTTACTAATTAGATCCAATTAGAGAAAGTTGACAACAGAATGAATAATAAAAGTAACAACAGTTCTCAATTAGAAGATATTTTTGCTCCTTTGACCTCCATTTCCATAATGACAGGCAGTTGCCTCAAACGAACTTGGTTCCGGGTCAAAACGATCTGACATGGTGGGTCCTTAATGGTACATCCAGCATGCCAGCTATTTTACTTCTGTCTGTTGCTTCCGAATTGGCTGGCTCCACGTCACAGTGTGTACAGTGGGTCCTTCACTTAAATCTGACATTCACGACCCCATCTGTCATCCTCTCCCTTTCCTTATTTTTCCACAAGAGTTAACGGCCCAATCCTCCTTTCTATCCCCTCTTCAGGAAATTTGACCGAGTCAATTTTCTCAACATTCATTTCAAAATCCGGTTGCGCCTCTGCTGACAAGCAATATATGGCTCTACTTCCCAAATTGGTTCTCTATAACCCACCGATTTGGTTTAGCACTACTCTAATTTAGCCATAGTACTACTCTAATTTAGCACAGTTCAAGACAAGTGCCTCACAACTGCTTTTCCATGGAGACACAATTGTGGCTAAAACAAGATTTTCCCCCTGATTTTGAGAGTTACACTAGGGTTTTGTAATTTAAATATTTCCAGCTCTCTTCAAAATTGAACTTAATTTATGGATTTCGATTAAGATAAAAAAACAAGCACTCGCAACTAGATTACTAGAGGGATTAACTAGCGTTACTAAAACCAATCCGTTGTACAACATTATTTGGATTTGTGCATGAAAATTTCAAATCAATTAAAGAGACAATTTATAAGGATCAAAACTAAATTGTCTCATTTACACAGTTGAGCAAACAAATTAATGATCGAAGAAACAAACTCGATTTTCTTGATCCGATGCAAATAAAAAATGAAATAACTAAGCACAAGGAGACTAACCTCAATTTGATAGGATCCGAACGTCGGTGCCAAATTTCACCTCTAATTGATAGAAAACAGGCGACGCGAGATACTGCTTTGTCTCAAGTGAGTCGATATATATATATATATATATTTTATTGTTAACGTAGTAAGGGTGAGCGGGGACAAATATCCTCCCCGGTACCGTAAAAGATTCCCTTCACTTTACAGTTTAAGATTAACGCCCAGCCGGTTTAGGATTCGGGCTGACGGAGGGGGCAGTATTATTGGGCTTTGAATTCGTGCCAAGTTAAAAAGAACGGTCCAGATAAAGTAATGGTAAAAGATTCCCTATTACGGTACGGGAGTGATGTGAATTCGGGTGAGCGGTCGGATGGCACCTTTTACGGGCTCAGTAGGTGTCAATGGCATCCTTCCGCCGATTTTTTTTTACTAATAGCATTAAAAAATATAATTTATAAATTTCACAGCAATTATAAACATGCGATTTTTTTTTAACGGCTAGTATGAAACAAACCGGTCCTAGATCTTATTTCACTTTTTCGGCCCTAATATATTTTCTATAAATTCAAAATGAATTAAATTAAATTACTATTATTTTTAAATTAAAAAGTGAATTTTATAATATTATTAATTAAAAACCATATTATATGTTGTATATGTTGTAATATACTTATTATGTAAATCAAAAGAGAAATGCAAGTACATGTTGAATTTTAGTCAGAGAGTATGCTCATAAAAAAATAGAAATAAATAAATTTTTAATTTAAATCGCATATTAATTTGCTGAAAAGAAATTTGTTGACAACTAATTTATTGTAATTAAAATAAATTAAGCTGCAGGCCGGAGAAATTCAACAAAGCAAATGGAAATTCAGAATTAGGGTAAATTTCGTTGGAGGTCACTGAACTTTGTTCTTTGTCACAAATTGGTCACTCAACTTTGATTTGTCCCTCCATAGCCATTGAACTTTTAATTTGTCCCGATCAAGTCACCCTATAACTTTTCCATCCAAAATATTAATAAAATATTCTCATTCCGTCCAAAATATAACGGAATATGCTCATTCCATCTAAAATTTTAACGGAATATGCTCATTCCGTCCAAAATACTAACGGAAAAGTTATATTCCGTTAATATTTTGGATGGAAAAATTATAGGGTGACTTGATTGGGAAAAATTAAAAATTCAGTGGCTATGGAGGGACAAATCAAAGTTGAGTGACCAATTCGTGACAAATGACAAAATTTAGTGACCTCCGGCGAAATTTACCCTTCTTATTATGACTCAATTCAGGAAAGTTCGTGAAGAGATCTACAAGACTTGCCGAGCATTTAGGTCGTAGACCGGAAGTCCACATGGTTATAATACTAATATCTCTAAAATCCTGATTAACTGTGACTATAAACTGTATCTTTTCGACTTCTAGATAAAATTTGCACCAATCACAAAGAGGATTTAATTATTATAAATATAAATTAATACGCATCTATCTAATGGAAGCACATTTTTTTCAATAAAAGAGGAGATTTACACCCGCAATAAAATTATGTAAAATTAGTACTAAAGGAAAGAAATAGACTTACCAATAAAACAGTGACCGATACTAACCGAGTTGGACATTGAATTTGAGAACGAGCTAGTGAAACTCATCTTTATCATTCCTTTTTGTGTGTTGTATCTAGTAGGATATGAATTTAATTTGGAAGGTTGTTTTATGAAAGGAGGTTGTGAGAGGAAACAAAGAGAGAGAGAGAGAGTCGCCGCCTGATTTTTTTATGAAGGAGGATTTGAGTTGAGAGCTGTAATCTGATTTAAAATATAGAGTAATTTTTTTGTCCCCCGCACTCCAGTCCCCTAAATGTCCCCCCATTCTAACTAACTATGTCAATTATTAAATCACATTGAAAAACGTGTAAAAGATGAGTCCAGTTTTTTCTTTAAATACTTGATATCTTAGGTATGAATACTTGATGAATTATATATGAATATTTGATATCTTAGGTATGAATACTTTCCATTTTGTATGAATACTTTCCACATATGAATATTCGATGAGTCCAGTTTTCTCTTTAAATACTTGATATCTTAGGTATGAATACTTGATGAATTATATATTAATATTTGATATCTTTAGGTATGAATACTTTCCTTTTTGTATGAATACTTGTCATATATGAATATTTGATACCTTGAAAAACGTGTAAAAGTATGTCATCATGGATCTCATTTGAAAGAGAAAATTGTGTAGAACACGTTCGTGGTTTTAGATTTGCAAAATTCCTCATAGATCGTCAGAAATATTGGTTAGATTGAACGGAGAAAAAAAAAACCACCTTGAAAAACGTGTAAAAGATGAGTAAGTGATGTCCAGTTTTTTTTTAAATACCTGATCTCTTAGGTATGAATACTTGATGAATTATATATGAATACTTGATATCTTAGGTATTCATACTTTCCATTTTGTATGTGAATTAATTTAATCAATGAATGTAGACGTGACTTTTTGGTTGTGGTCCCCAATCCAGTCTGACAGTTATTGGCCCCGAAAAGTAATGGTCCCCAGTTGAATAGATGTTTGACAAATTTTAGTGATGAATACTTCATTGAGTAGGTATGAATACTTCATTGGATATGTATGAATACTTCATTGGGTAGGTATTCATACTTTCAATTTTATTTCCTTTGTCTGACAGTTGAATAGATGTCTGACAGTTGTACTTTGACCGTTAGTTAGCGGCGAGGACGTTTAGGGGACTGAATGGGGGGGACTGTTAGTCGATCCCTAAAATATATATATAGAGGAGGAATCAAGTTACAACAATTTTGAGTTACAACAATGATTTTCTACATTTTCAAATTCCAAATCGTCGATCCAAACCGTTCAACATGATCTCCACAATAAAATGTGCTTCCAGATCAAATTTTACATTTTTTTGAATTTTTTTACTATTTATTAAGATGGTACAAAATTCAATGGTCTGAATTTGACTAGTTTTTGTAAAATACTTAATAAATAGTAAAAAAATTCAAAAGAATGTAAAATTTGATCTGCAAGCACATTTTATTGTGGAGATCATGTTGAATGGTTTGGATCGACGATTTGGACTTTGAAAATGAAGAAAATCGTTGTTGTAACTCAAAATTGTTGTAACTTGATCCCTCCTCATATATATACATATATAGAGTATGGCTAATTTGATGCTGGCAGCATTTCGGCGAGGTGCTGCCGGGGCCATATCTTAGTATTTGATGTTCAAACAACAAATCCAAACCGATAGATGTTCAATCTATATTAAAATCTACTTGGAGACCAAATTTTACATTTTTTGGAATTTTTTTACTATTTATTAAGCCACTTTGAAAATTGTTGATCACAAGATCCAGAATTTGGTTGCACTGTTTTTGCTGTTCACCCGGATCAGCAATTTTCAAAGTGGCTTAATAAATAGTAAAAAAATTCCAAAAAATGTAAAATTTGGTCTCCAAGTAGATTTTAATATAGATTGAACATCTAACGGTTTGGATTTGTTGTTTGAACATCAGTATGGCAGATATGCCCCCGGCAGCACCTCGCCGAAATGCTGCAAGCAGCAAATTAGCCATACTCTATATATATATATGAGGAGGGTTCAAATGCACCATTATTTTTGTGCTCCAATATGCTCTACATCATTTATCTCCATTTTCGAAGTCCGAACAGTCGATCTGAACCGCTCAACATGATCTTCATAATAAAATATGCTTGGATACCAAATTTTATATTTTTTAGAATTTTTTTACTATTTTTTAGATAGGTACAAAATCACTTTTATATATATAGAGGAGGGTTCAAATGCACCATAATATTTGTGCTCCAATATGCTCCACATCCTTTATCTCTATTTTTAAAGTCTGAACAGTCGATCCGAACCGTTCAACATGATCTTCATAATAAAATATGTTGGGAGACCAAATTTTATATTTTTAGAATTTTTTTTTACTATTTTTTTAGATAGTTACAATTTCACTTTATCGGATGGTCCAGAATCTCCTTAAAAAAGTGATTTTGTACCTATCTAAAAAAATAGTAAATTTTTTTTAAAACATTTGTTCCTAGCCCATGGAACAAACGCTTTGGTTTTCATTTTCAAAGTCTAAACAGTCGATCCAAACCGTTCAACATTCAATCTACATTAAAATGTGCTTGGAGACTAAATTTTACATTTTTTGGAATTTTTTTACTAATTATTAAGACAGTTTTGAAATTGTTGTTTTCAATGATCCAAATTTTTTTACTGTTTATTAAAATCAGTGATTTTAAAACTGACTTAATAAATAGTAAAAAAATTGCAAAAAATGTAAAATTTGGTCTCCAAGCACATTTTAATATAAAGATCACATCTAACAGTTTGGATCGACCGTTTGAAATTTGAAAATAAAAAAATCAATTAGTTGCACCACAGCTCCGGAACAAACGTTTTAATATTAGCCAACCCCTCTCTCTCTCTCTATATATATATACACCCTTGTGTCGCCGCCTAATTGTTTAGGGTTACAAAATAGGGAAAATTTCTAGTCTACCCGTACAAACTTTTAAAATAGCCAATATCCCCATCATAGCACCATAATATCCAATATCTCATCAGAATTTAAAATTATTTGTTCTATCCACTTTTATTTACTTAATCTTATATTGAACTATTTAAAAATTTGAATTGACAAATATACCCTTTATTTCAATGGAGATGTCCATTATTCTCCATTAAGGAACAAAGCTTGACAAACCTCAAAGTATTTAATCAGCTTAATGCAATTATAAATCAGGCAAAAATATCTTCCTCTTCCTCATTTTTCTTTCCAGCCAAGAAAGATAGCGAGAAAAAGGATCTGTTTTGTAACGAACCCAATTCGAATTGTGAGAAAACACCTCCAATTTTGACTTGGGCAAGGGCAAAATAGAAAAGAAGAGGAAGACATGGGCTTCGTGCAAGGGATGCGGGCAGCACATTAATAGAAATTTAGCCTCTGACGCAAGGGACCTATTACAACTCAGCGAAGATTGCTGAAGTGTATGCTAAGTTGTCATCTCGTGGTTAATTAGAGTGAATTAGGATACTGATTTTAATTATTCTTGTTTTGAATTGATCGCCTATACAAGACTGATGCATTGTACCAAACAGATTATGAAATGAAATATAAATTTTGAAGTTTGTCTTTCTTGAATTATCGTTTACCAGTACCCATTGCTACTTAATTCCATTATTCAAAATTATCACAATTCTTTTAGTTCATCCACAAATTAAATTATGAGATCCCAAACTCAATTAGGTTGAGAACCAATTGAGTTAATGCACTAATCCGTTCTCTCCCTTCTAATTTAATCTGTTTATTTTCCTTTTTTTTATGGAAAGAAGTATCGAGAGCACCAATTTGGAGATTAGGAACAGAGAAATTTGGTGCCAAACGCTCAGAAGGGAGGTTTCTTTTTCTCGAGAGAGACGAACCGCTAGATTAGCGAGAGAGAAATTTAATTAGAGATGTGTGTACCTGCGTTTTTGTACGATTAGTTATCTTAATGAATAAATTGTCCATTTAAATAATTAAATATAAATTAAATAAATAAAAGGAATACAAGAAATAGTTTAAAATTTTGATGGAGATATTGGATATTATTATGTTATGATGAGAAAATTGGTTATTTTAAAAATTTGTATGTGTACACTAGAAATTTTACCTACAAAATATATATAATATTTAGGGTTTACAAAATGCTTGTATATCATATGAATAAAGTATACTGCTTTAGAAGTATAAATATACTACACGAGCGAAATACACAAACTTTCTTTTTCCAGATGCAAAGAGGGGAGAAAAATAGCTTATATGGAAAGTTCTTGCATTACAATTTAGTCCAGAGAAAAAATTGTTTTCAACCCCTAAACTTTTAAGTTTGATTTAAATAAAATCATAAATTATTTTTATAGGTTCAAACAGCCCCTTCAACACTTTAATTTAAACCGCAATTCTTTACTTAAAAGTCTTAAACGGTTATTTTCTTTTTTTCCTCATCTGCTTCTTTGTTCTTTTCCATTTCCACTCTCAATATCATGTTCTCCTCTCTTCGGGCCAAAATAGAAATGCTCAACCCTCAAGCTTCCTTCCCTCTAATTATCATTCTTCCCAAATTTTATATCTATTAATTAATTTGTAACGGTTGTAACGGTTTCTTACAATATGAATGAAAATTAAGAATCATGACATTGTAACGGTTTCTTAAAAAAATAATTAGCACTGCAATTATGCTTTTATTATATGTTATTTTAAAAATAGTTTTTGATGATTATTTTATGTTATTTTAAATAAAATTGTAAATAACTTTTTTTAGTATCAATATATCTGTTGGCGGCAAATCGCCGCCAGCCATAAAAAAAATTATGCTTAATTTGTATTTAATATTTATAAATAAATATTCAGATTACCAAAAATGAAAAAAAATATAAATATAAACCTTCACATCTTTTGTTCATGCATGGTTCCGATTATTTGATGACATTTTTATTTTTTCAACAATGCTCTATATTCCATGTACATGAGAATTCATAAATGAATATATACTTAAAAAACTATATATGCATGATTAATTGTTTGGTTGTAGTGTGGAACAAATTGTGGAAAATTATAGTTTTAATTTTTACTATTATCATGTTTTGAGAATCTTGATATCAATATTAATATTTTATTAATAATTATTGATATGATCTAAATAACCAAATTTCTCACATTTGAAGTGTCACGTACTAGATATTTTATTAGTTCATCTATTTTTTAGAAGTTGGATGTGGTTTCTGTACTTTCAAAATTGACTATTTACACTTATTAAAGTTTATTTTAATACAAATTGAATTAAAACTTCATAATTAAGGTTTAAATAAATATTTTTTACTGAGAATAGTTTGGTTAGAATTGAGTATATCTGATAACACCAAGTAATTTTGCATAGATGAAAATTCTCCAGATTTGGTGCTTATAAGTTATACTCATTGAATGACTTGTTGGAGCACTTCTTTTCACTTTACTTTTCTCGGCTTCTTGGGCGTAAATTGAATCCATATTAGGCAATTTGAGGCATGATTGCATGTGTGATAAGTCAAAATTATATCTATTGAAACCTAGGGTTTGTTATGTGAATTAAGCCAAGTTTTGGTTAGATTAGGTTTGATTAGGTTAGAAATGTCCGAAAGTTCAAGTTACTGCCCTAGTTGTGTTTGTTTTACAGGTAATTAAGTATTTGGAGCTTAACGGAGCAAAACGGGTGATTTGTAGCAAGTCAGCACAAAGATTGGAGCAACTGTCAATGTTGTTGCGGCCCGAAATAAAACCCATTGCGGACCGAAACAAAACAAGTCAGAGCCTCATTCCTGCACATCCATTGCGGCCCGCAATGAACTCATTGCGGCCCGCAATGACTTCTACAGTTTTTCTGCACGACATATTAACTGCCTCCACTCATTGCGGCCCGCAATGAATGTTATTGCGGCCCGCAGTAAGTCGGTTCAGCGCCCGAATTTGTTATTTTGAGTGATTTATTTTTAGGTTTGGCAAGGGGTATAAAAAGAAAACTGGTAAAACAGATGGGGGACATTTTTTAGACAGAATTTCTGGTTTTAACAAGGAGAGGAAAGGAAGAGAGAAGAAGGAAGAAGAAGAACATCATCGATCAACCGGTTTTATTATTTTCTTTCCTTTGGAACTCTTTGAACTCTTTTAATTTCATTTGTGCTTTAGCCATGACTGGCTAAAGGCTTTTCTAGGGTTAATTAGGGCTGTACTTGAAACTTTTGTTATGATTTAGTTGGTTTTGTTTTATATGTTCTTGTTCTTTGTTATGATCTATTCTTTATTTTAATTGATTGCGAAGACTTAATCGAAATCGTATGAAATCTTAGGATTTGGTGTTTGCAATTGAGAAATTGAATATTAAGTCCTGACCATAAAGAATAGGGTATTTGATAGGCTAAGTACCGAGAGGTGACTCTTGTCTTATACGGGCTTTGCCTAATAGTTTAGACAAATTGTGCCAAGTACCGAGAGGTGAAAGACGGTTTTCTAGATTAATTGGGACAGTAAGAACTTAATGACTTTAGATTAGCATAGCCAAGTACCGAGAGGTGACGTTTATTCTAATTTGAAGATGGTATTAATATAGAAATATCACTTTGTACCTACAATCTCCAACTGTGCCTTCATAATTAAAAGAACAAATTTAATAAATCAATTAGTCATAACACTAGTGGATAGGAACCCTAAGAAACCCTAATTTCTCATATTTGTTAAAAATCAGATTTTGCTTTAAAACTTTAGTTTAATTCAGTTTAATCAAAACCAAATCAACCTTTTGAACAAACAAAAACCTTTTTATTTTCTTTTACTAAATTAAATTGTTAGGTTAGAAAAGATATTCCAACTTGTCCCTGTGGAGACGATCCCTAAGTACTACTTGACAAGGTTGTACACTTGCAACCGAATTGAGTATAACTAGAATTTATTACTTGTACTGCAGAATTTACATCAATGTGTAGATTTATAAGAGTCATGACAACTTGATACCATAGCAGTTAGGTATGGCCTTCCTAATAAAATATTCTTTCATTATCTTAATCTCATTGTACTGATATGCACTTTTTAAAATTAATGCAGATGCCATTTCCTTTTTAATGGGATAAAACAAGTTTCAGGAGAGTGAATAGATTGAAAAACAAATAACCATGCAATTAAATAGAACAAAGGACAACATAACATAAAATCAGCCCTTAATTTGACGAGTAAAAAGAGTAACTGTGTGCATCCGAATTTATTAATCAAATAATTACTAATAATCAAATCAAAACATTTTTTATGAGGACAACTTAAAAGGACGATATGAAATTGACAAGCTTGTCAATATTGATAGAAGAAGATCCATTACTCTTGAAGCAAAGAGATGCTTCATGTTTCAAAGCTCTCATTCTTTGCCGAATTTCAGCACCCTCATCCTCTTTCATTAACCGTTTGATCGCCTTTTCAATTTTCCCTCTCTCTAGTTTCCCCTCTAACCCGATACCAACCTTCCAAACATGCGTTACACATCGAGCATTCCCCATTTGATCGCCAAACTGGGGCCTACAGATCATGGGGACCCCTTCACAGATAGCCTCAAGTGTCGAATTCCAGCCGTTATGTGTCCAGAAGGCGCCAACTGCGGCATGAGCCAAGACCTCCTGCTGTGGGGCCCAACTGATTATATTCCCATGGCCACTTGTTGCCTCAATGAACCCGTCTGGCAATTCAACCTCATCCTTTCCGAGGATTGAACCTGGTCGAACCACCCAAATAAAAGGTTGGCCACTGTTTGCCAAACCCCAAGCAGTCTCAATGAGCTCTTCGAAGTTCATGCAAGCGATGCTACCAAAACTCACATAAAGCACAGAGCTGACAGCTTGCTTGTCCAACCACTCTAAGCAACTACAATCTTGTTCCAGCAAACTGCTTCTGGCCGGCGGAGTGAACTTATGGAGAGGACCAATACAAAACACAGGAACTAGCATAGCTTTTCGGAACTTCTCCACCTCTGTACTTTCAATGGCATCGAAAGTGTTTGCAATGACTCCCGAGGATGTTCTTATAGCATCCATAGCTTGTGTGAATTCGTCACTTATTACTTCATAACTACAATTGCCAATAGACGGCAAGTCCCTCATTCGGAGAGGAGCAAGATTGATTACTGGCATGTTCAATTGCGACTCTGTTCAAATATGATTGAACAAGACAAACTAATTACAATAATGGACATGTTGGAGTCTATAGCATTTTTGTGTTCAGTAAGAAATCAATACTAACCTTGCACTGGTATGAGACCTTTCTGGACCAACTGAGGATATGCCATAAACCAATTTAGAGTGGCAGCGCTACTGGTCCTAAGTACAAAAGTCGGAACTCCAAGCCTATTCGCAAGATATTGCAAGTTGTACCAGTGTGTGTCCCGGATCAAGCACGCGACAGGCTCTTCATTTTTGTCAGAAATAACGCTTGTCAAACAATCATAAAATAGCTGCTCACAACTATTGTTCCAAGCTATGAATCGATGCATCGTGTCATCAACCAGGGATCCAAACCTGTTTGATATTTCTCCATCTTCGACCAAGATGAAGCGGTACGAAGGATATCTCGTGGAATCAATGGAGTTGAAGCTGGTGTGAAAGATGGTGATAGAGAAGCCGCGAGAATGGAGAATTGCAGCAATCTCTAACATGGGATTAATGTGGCCATGATAAGGCAGTGGAAACAATAGCACTCTTTTTCCCATGAATTCTTTGGTGAGTGATCCTTGGATTGAAAATGGAGGTGGCAAAGCCAAAGAAAATAGATGCATGCTACATATATCTTGCAAAGCTCTGCACATGTTAGATGTTCCCTATGTAGGGATATTCAACTTAATATAACAATAACACTATGTCAGTGACTTTTCCATTAAATTTGTCATAATTAACAAATTAATATTATAAATGTATTTACTCTTATAACAGTGACTTTAATTTCCATTAATGTTGATTGCTAATATACTTTTAATTTTCTATTCTTGCACTATTCTGAATAATGATGTTATTTTCATTGAAGTTATTATTACTAAATACAATTTGTTGTATGAAATAGTATTAAATAAGACACTGTCTTAATATTCTCAGAGAATATTTAAATATTAATTAGAGAAGGGGAACAGAGCATACAGAGAAAAGATATTTTTTTTTTCATTCATTATTTTGAATAACAGTTTTCTCATATCACTTTTTCATATATCATTATTTATCATACTTTTCTTAACTATTAATTAATTAATCTTTTGAACTATATCTTAAATATTATAATGCTAAACAATCCTAAAGATATATATAGAAAGATTGCGCCTATCACACTCCATTATTAGGAGAGTCTAGTCAATAGACGAAGAAAAGACAAACTTAACAGCAACACGCCGTAATTTTTTAAACTTGGTTAGGCAACCGACACCAATTTAATTTATTGGTGCACATGCAATCACGTTTCTTTCTGACGAACATAAATAAAGTAATAACACGACTAATAGCCTCTATCTACCTCAGAAAGACAAAAGCAAATAAATAATATCCTTCACACAAAGTGATGACTGATGAGCCACACCTAGAGTTGGAAAAATGGAAAGATGGAGCCGGCTTCGTCACGGCATGCGACGTAATGTGACTTGCATATCATGTGTCGTGACCAATCGCGTATTGTAATTATCTTTTGAAAATTTGACACGGCAAGACACAACACGTGGTCATGTGTAATTAGGACCGTTAAATTTTGATCAAATAGTGAATCTTGAATAAACAAACCTAAATAATGAAAAAAAGTTAAAACGTGACCAATCATGTTTGGATACAGCACGTTTGATCACGACATGTTTGGGCACGGCGTGACCATTCGCGTGCCGTGATCAACTCTCGACATTTTGGTCACGGCACGTGAAAAATTAATAATCATGGCATAACACAGCACAGGACCAAAGTCACAGCGTGTTAGTCACGGCACAACACATTTTTCCAACTCTAGTGACACTGGCAAAAAAAAAAAAGGAAGAACGGGCTAGACGCTATATAACAGGTCGCACTACAAAAATGGGACAGTATTTGCAAGAATAAAATGTGACTATCTGTGAGGGTATACCGACAGAAATGTGCTTTTTGTATTAGCAACGGAAGTATCCGCGAGGATCGAGGATACTATTCCATTATTGTAGTGTCGTCCGGAGTGAAATTGGAAGAAAAAAAATAGGGATCTGGATGCTATAGTCAAATGAGTTCAGACCTGAATGTCAAAAACTCTAGATTCATCCAAATCTGACCATTGGTGTCTCTGTTCTGTCACTCTCTTGCTTATTTTTGAAATTTTCCAGTAATAATTATTTTATTTTATTTATTTACAATATTTTTCAATTCATTTTGTTGTAAAAAATTATTATTTAGATTTTGTAATTAATTGTTTATTGTGTAGATTATTTTTTCAGAAACAATGAATCATGATATTAGTAATGATTTTTGTCGGTGGTGAAATTTGATATGGTCAAAGGAGCGTGAAGTATAGTGTTAGTCCTTGGTATTCATTTCGTGCAACTGATGAGCAAAATTTGGCTGATTTGAATGATATGATTTATCGTCAGCTTGGATATTTCGAGAATGAATTCAACCTAAATTTTTTTGCCTGGTGCAGTGGCGGATCCACATAGGCCCAGGGGTAGGCACTTGCCTACCCCTGGATTTGAAAAAAAATTTAATTCCAGTGTATTTTTTAAACTGTGCCTACACCTGACTCAAAATCGTGTCCAATTCTGGCCCAAGAAATTTGCATTTTGTGAGATTATATAGTAAAAGAAAAAATTTGCACTCTTATTAGTATTTTGTACCTACCTCTGACCAAAATTCTGAATCCGTCCCTGGCCTGGTGTAATGTTAGTACAACAAATGGGGTTGTTATTATAAGATAGTAGAAATCGTTTCCGATGATGATTTATGAGCTAGTTAATGAGTGCTGGAACCTAATATATACTGTGTCATTGATTTGTACTCTGTGTTGGTTCCATTCAGGAGCGAAATGCAACTCCAGCTATATAGTGTGATACACTTTCAGATCCTCCCAGGTACCGTAAAAGGGAATCTTTTACAATTATTGAATCCGGACCGTTCTTTTAACTTAGCACGAATCTCAAAGCACAAATAATATTGCCCCTGCGCCTTCCCGAATAGCACTGTTTTTGAGTAAATCTGAAACTGTAAAATAGTGAGTCCCACTGTTACGCTGTCGACATTTTTTTTTAGAAAGTGGGCCCAAGTGAGGATTTACCGTACTCTTATTTTCTCTATTGTCTCTTGGGTTGGCTTTGTGGGACAATACATGACTTGGATTGGGCCATTATGTGGGCCAACGTATGGGTCATGATCTTATAAAAAAAAGGGCCCGCATACAAACCCAACAATTACTCTCATATGAAGCAAGTAGCGCTCTGAAAAAAAGAAAAAAAAGATGAAGCAGTGTTCACAAGCCAACTTATTTCATTGAAATCATTTAAAAGTTTTTATGAGAAAAACACCAAACCACTGATACTAATCTCAATGTGTTCAATACATTGGTATCTGGACTAGCTAGTAAGTAGTTAGATGACTCAAATTGATCATATATATATATATATATATATATATATTACTCTCTTCAGTCAACAGGAATGCTACGGGGTAATCAATGTTCAAGGGCACATGATCCGCATTGTATGTTCCCACTGACGCAGAATATCTTGGATAACTACACTTCCAGTTTTATTATTCAGTCCCTCGAGGAAATGTCAACAAATAATTTTCTACTCAACTACACATGCAGTAAGTCCATGTCAGTATTAAATATTCTTATTTCCAGGCACACTCACATGCGGAACCACTTCTCTCGACATCTAATGATAATATGCTATGCGTAGCATAGAGGACATCCGTGCTACGGCTCAATATTTGAGTTTTCAAAATCCTAACGGTTGATCCGAACCGTTCAACATGATCTCCATATAAATATGTACTTACAAAGCAAATTTTACATTTTTTAGAATTTTTTTACTATATTCTTAGATAGGTAGAAAATCACTTGATCTGTAAAAAATAGTAAAATCACTTGATCTATATACCATTTAGATCAAGTGTTTTTCTACCAATCTAAAAAAATAGTAGAAAAATTCTAAAATGTAAAATTTAGTTTGCAAGTACATATTCATATGGAGGTCATGTTGAACGGTTCGGATCGACCGTTAGGATTTTGAAAACTAAAAAATTGAGCCGTAGCACGGAGGCCTCTATGCTACGCGTAGCACGCTGCTGGCAGCATTTCGACCAGCTGCTGCCGGCAGGAAATCTGCCATACGGATGTTCAAACGACCGATCCGAACTATTCAACATGTTCTAAATATTGAAATCTGTTTGGAGACCAAATTTTACATTTTTTGGAATTTTTTTTACTATTTATTAAGCCACTTTGAAAATTCCAGATCATATGGTCCAGAATTTTGTTGCACTGTTTTTACTGTTCACCCGGATCTGGAATTTTCAAAGTGGCTTAATAAATAGTAAAAAAATTCCAAAAAATGTAAAATTTGGTCTCCAAGCAGATTTCAATATTTATAACATGTTGAATGGTTCGGATCAGTCGTTTGAACATCCGTATGGCAGATTTGCTGCCGGCAGCAGCTGGCAGCATTTCGGCCAGCTGCTGCCGGCAGCAAATTTGGACCATATGATCTTCAAACAACCGATCCGAACCGTTCAACATGTTCTAAGTATTGAAATGTGCTTGGAGACCAAATTTTACATTTTTTGGAATTTTTTTACTATTTATTAAGTCACTTTGAAAATTTCAGATCATATGGTCCAGAATTTTGCTGCTATGTTTTTACTATTCACCCGGATCTGGAATTTTCAAAGTGGCTTAATAAATAGTAAAAAAATTCCAAAAAATGTAAAATTTGGTCTCCAAACAGATTTCAATATTTAGAATATGTTGAACGGTTCGGATCGGTTGTTTGAAGATCATATGGTCCAGATTTGCTGCCGGCAGCAGCTGGCCGAAATGCTGCCAGCAGCAAATTAGCCGGACCCTATATATATATCTATATCTACGCGTAGCATAGACGCCTCCGTGCTACAGCTCAATTTTTGAGTTTTCAAAATCCTAATGGTCGATCCGAACCGTTCAACATGACCTTCCATATGATTATGTACTTGCAAACCAAATTTTACATTTTTTAGAAATTTTTTACTATTTATTAAGCCACTTTGAAAAAACACTAACTTGTACACAACAGTAAACTTTTCTGGACCATTGGATCAGCGATTTTCAAAGTGACTTAATAAAAAGTAAAAAAATTCTAAAAAATGTAAAATTTGGTTTGCAAATACATATTCATATGGATATCATGTTGAACGGTTCGGATCGACCGTTAGAATAATGAAAACTCAAAAATTGAGCCGTAGCACGGATGAGCTCTATGCTACGCGTAGCATATTAGCAAAATCCTATATATATATATATGAGGAGGGTTCAAATGCCTCCATTTTTTGTGCCTCCACCATGCCTCCATTTTTAAAAACTTTAATAACTCAAAATTTAAAAAGTAAAAGTCAAAATAAAACCGTTGGATATGATCTACATCATTTTATCTATGTGCTCATAAAAAATTATCACATTTCGATTTTGTTTTTATGTGAATCAATAAGTTGAAAAATCAACGTCTAGAAATTATCCACATTTAGTACGTTTTTTACAAGCTCTTCATGACAACCATTTTTTACACGTGTATAGATAAAATGATGTAGAATATATCCAACGATTTTATTTTGACTTTTAAGTTTTAAATTTTGAGTTATTAAAGTTTTTAAAAATGGAGGCATGGTGGAGGCACCAAAAATGGAGGCATTTGAACCCTCCACTATATATATATATATATATATATAAAGAATCTGGCTAATATGCTACGCATATATAAGGGCACCTCCGTGCTACGGCTCACTTTTTGAGTTTACAAAATTCTAACGGTCGATCCGAACCGTTCAACATGATCTCCATATGAATATGTACTTGCAAACCAAATTTTACATTTTTTAGAATTTTTTTACTATTTATCACTTTGAAAATCGCTGATCCAATGGTCCAGAAAAGTTTACTGTTGTGTACAAATTAGTGTTTTTTCAAAGTGGCTTAATAAATAGTAAAAAAATTCTAAAAAATGTAAAATTTGGTTTGCAAGTACATATTTATATGGAGATCGTGTTGAACGGTTCGGATCGACCGTTAGAATTTTGAAAACTCAAAAAATGAGCCGTAGCACGGAGGGCCCTTATATATGCGTAGCACCGTAGCACTGTCCTATATATATATAATGGCTAATATACAAACGTTTGTTCCTGGACTCAGGAACAAACGGTTCGGTTCTCCAATTTTCAAAGTCTAAACAGTCGATCCTAACAGTTAGATATTCAATCTATATTAAAATGTGCTTGGAGACCAAATTTTATGTTTTTTTGGAGTTTTTTTACGATCTGGACAGACGCTTATAGCCCAGAGGAGTGACATGGTGACAATGTCTAACGATGGGCCTTTAAGCTGGTTTGAAAACCGCTGTTTTTCAATGCTGCAGAAATTTAATAAAAATAGCAGTTTTCAAACCATCTTAATAAATAGTAAAAAAAATTCAAATAATGTAAAATTTGGTCTCCAAGCACATTTTAATATAGATTGAATATCGAACGGTTTGGATCAACTATTTAGACTTTGAAAATCGGAGAACCGAACCGTTTGTTCCTGAGTCCAGGAACAAACGTTTGTATATTAGCCATTCTATATATATATATATATATATATATATATATATATATAGAGAGAGAGAGAGAGAGAGAGAGATAGGCTATGGTGAGTTGTGAAGTAAAACGTTGTTTTACTTCACGCCATATTTTCATTTTGAAAATCCAAACAACCGATCCGAACCATTCAACTTTTTGTAATATTGAAATGTGCTTGGAAACTAAATTTTATATTTTTTTGAATTTTTTTACTATTTATTAAGCCACTTTGAAATCGCTGATCCACTGTGAACAGTAAAAAAACAGTAAAATTTTCTGGACCACCGGATCAGTGATTTTCAAAGTGGCTTAATAAATAGTAAAAAAATTCCGAAAAATGTAAAATTTAGTCTCCAATCACATTTCAATATTTAGAACATGTTGAACGGTTTGGATCAGTTGTTTGGATTTTCAAAATAAAAATATGAGCGTTATGTAAAAATGACCTCTTACTTCATAACTCACCATAGCCCAGCTCTATATATATATATATAGATCACCTTGTGTCGCCTAATTGTTTAGGGTTACAAAAAAGGAAAAATTTCTAGTCTACCCGTACAAACTTTTAAAATAGCCAATATCGCCATGATAGTATCATAATATCCAATATCCCATCAAAATTTAAAATTATTTGTTCTATCCACTTTTATTTACTTAATCTTATATTTAACTATTTAAAAAATTGAATTAACAAATGTACCCTTTATTTCAATGGAGACGTCCATTATTTCTCCATTAAGAAACAAAGCTTGACAAACCTCAAAGTATTTAATCAGCGCTTAATGCAATTATAAATCCGGCAAAAATAACTTCCTCTTCCTCATTTTTCTTTCCAGCCAAGAAGGATAGCGAGAAGAAGGATCTGTTTTGTAACGAACCCAATTCGAGTTGTGAGAAAACACCTCTAATTTTGACATGGGCAAGGGCAAAATAGAAAAGAAGAGGAAGAGATAGGTTTCGTGCAAGGGATGCGGGCAGCACATTAAGAGAAAATTAGTCTCTGACGCAAGGGATCCAGCTTGACCAAACTTCTAAATTGATCGTTATTACAACTCAGCGAAGATTGCTGAAGTGTATGCTAAGTTGTCTTCTCGTGGTTAATTAGAGTGAATTAGGATACTGATTTTAATTATTCTTCTTTTGAATTGATCGCCTATACAAGACTGATGCATTGTACCAAACAGATTATGAAATGAAATATAAATTTTGAAGTTTGTCTTTCTTGAATTATCGTTTACCAGTACCCATTCCTACTTAATTCCATTATTCAAAATTATCACAATTCTTTTAGTTCATCCACAAATTAAATTATGAGATCCCAAACTCAATTAGGTTGAGAACCAATTGAGTTAATGCACTAATCCGTTCTCTCCCTTCTAATTTAATCTGTTTATTTTCCTTTCTTTTATGGAAAGAAGTATCGAGAGCACCAATTTGGAGATATATTGGATAGAGAAATTTGGTGCCAAACGCTCAGGAGGGAGGTTTCTTTTTTTCGAGAGAGAGAATCGCTAGATTAGCAAAAGAGAAATTTAATTAGAGATGTGTGTTATAACCTGCGCTTTGTACTATTAGTTATCTTAATGAATAAATAATGGACATCTCCATTTAAATAAAGGGCATATTTGTCAATTCAAATTTTTAAATAATTAAATATAAAATTAAATAAATAAAAGGAATAAAAGAAATAATTTAAAATTTTGATGGAGATATTGGAATTATTATGTTATGATGAGAAAATTGGCTATTTTAAAAGTTTGTATGTCTACACTAGAAATTTTACCAACAAAATATATATAATATTTAGGGTTTACAAAATGCTTGCATATTATATGAATAAAGTATACTGCTTTGTTGTTTCAAGCAATTCTCTTATAGTCTATTTGACTAATTTGCAAAACATATAATTATTGAATTTTACGATTTTCTCTATGATTAGAAAGAATGCAGGTTCAAGACAATTGGAATTGCAATTTAAAGCTCTTGGACTGAAGAAATCATCAAGTTATTTATCAAGAATACAAACTGTAAATTTATAATTGGTAAAGTAGCTTTGATGTTGAAAAACAGGGATAAAACGTTGGAACGATTTACCAAACGTTCCAGACGTTTTTCTATGTGGAAAATCTGGAGATTAAGTCGATTGAAGCTTGAAAAATATCCTCAAACGTCCCAGACGATTGGCAAATCGTCTGGACGATTTAATTAAATTATAAGATTTCAAAATAACTTTTCAATCGATAAATCTCCAGAGGAAAACGTTCTGGGACGTTTTATAATCGTCTGGGACGTTTTATGATATCTCACAGAAATTTGAATTTTGACCTAATTTGAGTTAAAACGTTTTCAACGTTTTACAAAACGTTGGAACGTTTTATGGCAGAATACTCGTTTGAAAGCTGCCACTATAAATAGAACCTTAGGGTTCTCCTCAAAAAGTTAGCCGACCCTAATCTTTTTAAAAACCTATTTTTCTGTGAGAGCAAGTTCCTCCATTGTTGTGAGAACACGAAATTCAATATCCCTCAACACAACCTCAAATCCACTTCACTAATCTTGAGTTAGATTAGATTAGAGTGTTTACTTGAGTGTTTCTCTTGAGACTTCGAACTTAGAGACTTTGTTCTCGACTCTAGTTGGCCGTGTGACTTCCCATTGGTTGTAAGGGCTCACCGGTTCACAAGTTGTAACCCTTTCTCTTTTGGGTAATAGAAAGGCGCACCGAGAAGCGGTTGCGACGCCCCGGAGACGTAGGCATTTTAAGCCGAACTCCGTTATCACTCCTTGTGTCAAATTTCTCTAAACTCTTTTACTTTATTTTATTTGCAATAATTTATTTATTTCAAATTTAGTGGTACCTAAGGGACAACATGCTTTAGAAGTATAAATATACTACACGAGCCAAATACAAAAAAACTTTCTTTTTTCAGGTGCAAAGAGGGGAGAAAAATAGCTTATGGAAAGTTCTTGCATTACAATTTAGTCCAGAGAAAAAAATGTTTTCAACCCCTTAACTTTTAAGTTTGATTTAAATAACATCATAGATTGTTTTTATAGGTTCAAACAGCCCCTTCAACACTTTAAACCGCAATTCTTTACTAAAAGTCTTAAACGGTTCTTTTCTTTTTTCCTCATCTGCTTCTTTTTTCTTTTCCATTTCCACTCTCAATATCATGTTCTCCTCTCTTCGGGCCAAAATAGAAATGCTCACAACCCTCAAGCTTCCTTCCCTCTAATTATCATTCTTCCCAAATTTTATATCTATTAATTAATTTGTAACGGTTTCTTACAAAAATGAATGAAAATTAAGAATCATGACATTGTAACGGTTTCTTAAAAAAATAATTAGCACTGCAATTATGCTTTGTATTTTATGTTATTTTAAAAATAGTTTTTGATGATTATTTTATGTTATTTTAAAAAATTGTAAATAACTTTTTTTAGTATCAATATATCTGTTGGCGGCAATTCGCCGCCAGCCATAAAAAAAAATTATGCTTAATTTGTATTTAATATTTATAAATAAATATTCAGATTACCAAAAATGAAAAAAATATATAAATATAAACCTTCACATCTTAGGTTCATGCATGGTTCCGATTATTTTGATGACATTTTATTTTTACAACAATGCTCTTTATTCCATGTACATGAGAATTCATAAATGAATATATATATTTTAAAAAAACTATGCATGATTAATTGTTTGGTTGTAGTGTGGAACAAATTGCGGAAAATTATAGTTTTTTTTTACTATTATCATGTTGTGAGAATCTTGATATCAATATTAAGATTTTATTAATAATTATTGATATGATCTAAATAACCAAATTTCTCACATTTGATTTGTCACGTTCTAGAACATATTTTATTAGTTCATCTATTTATTAGAAGTTGGATGTGGTTTCTGTACTTTCAAAATTGACTATTTAGACTTATTAAAGTTTATTTTAATACAAATTGAATTAAAACTTCATAATTAAGGTTTAAATAAATATTTTTTACTGAGAATTGTTTGGTTAGAATTGAGTATACCTGGTAACACCAAGTAATTTTGCATAGATGAAAATTCTCCAGATTTGGTGCTTATAAGTTATACTCATTGAAGGACTTGTTGGAGCACTTCTTTTCACTTTACTTTTCTCGGCTTCTTGGGCCTAAATTGAATCCTTATTAGGCAATTTGAGGTCTGATTGCATGTGTAGATTTATAAGAATCATGACAACTTGATACCATACCAGTTAGGTATGGCCTAATAATAAAATACTCTTTCATTATCTTAATCTCATTGTACTGATATGCACTTTCACAACAAGAAAGTCGGCACTTATCGCGAGAGTACTCCGTCGCGAAAAGTACCGTCGCGAAAAGAAAAAGCACAGTTATGACGGTACTCCGTCGCGAAAAGTCACTTTTTCTTTTCGCGACGGTACTTTTCGCGACGGAGTACCCTCGCGATAAGTGCCTACTTTCTTGTTGTGTTTTTAAAATTAATGCAGATCGATGCCATTTCCATTTTCCGATGGAATAAAACAAGTTTCAGGAGAGTGAATAGATTGAAAAACAAATAACGATGCAATTGAATAGAACAAAGGACAAGATAACATGTAAAAATCATTCCTTAATTTGACGAGTAAAAAGAGTAATTGAGTGCATCTGAATTTATTAATCAAATAGCAAATAATCAAATCAAAACAATTTTTTTATGAGGACAGCTTAAAAGGACGATATGACATTGACAAGCTTGTCAATATTAATAGAAGAAGATCCGTTACTCTTGATGCAAAGAGATGCTTCATGTTTCAAAGCTCCCATTCTTTGCCGAATTTCAGCACCCTCATCCTCTTTCATTAACCGTTTGATTGCCTTTTCAATTTTCCCTCTCTCTAGTTTCCCCTCTAACCCGATACCAACCTTCCAAACATGCGTTACACATCGAGCATTCCCCATTTGATCGGCAAACTGGGGCCTACAGATCATGGGGACCCCTTCACAGATAGCCTCAAGTGTCGAATTCCAGCCGTTATGTGTCCAGAAGGCGCCAACTGCGGCATGAGCCAAGACCTCCTGCTGTGGGGCCCAACTGATTATATTCCCATGGCCACTTGTTGCCTCAATGAACCCGTCTGGCAATTCAACCTCATCCTTTCCGAGGATTGAACCTGGTCGAACCACCCAAATAAAAGGTTGGCCACTGTTTGCCAAACCCCAAGCAGTCTCAATGTGCTCTTCGAAGTTCATGCAAGCGATGCTACCAAAACTCACATAAAGCACAGAGCTGACAGCTTGCTTGTCCAACCACTCTAAGCAACTACAATCTTGTTCCAGCAAACTGCTTCTGGCCGGCGGAGTGAACTTATGGAGAGGACCAATACAAAACACAGGAACTGGCATAGCTTTTCGGAACTTCTCCACCTCTGTACTTTCAATGGCATCGAAAGTGTTTGCAATGACTCCCGAGGATGTTCTTATAGCATCCATAGCTTGTGTGAATTCGTCACTTATTACTTCATAACTACAATTGCCAATAGACGGCAAGTCCCTCATTCGGAGAGGAGCAAGATTGATTACTGGCATGTTCAATTGCGACTCTGTTCAAATATGATTGAACAAGACAAACTAATTACAATAATGGACATGTTGGAGTCTATAGCATTTTTGTGTTCAGTAAGAAATCAATACTAACCTTGCACTGGTATGAGACCTTTCTGGACCAACTGAGGATATGCCATAAACCAATTTAGAGTGGCAGCGCTACTGGTCCTAAGTACAAAAGTCGGAACTCCAAGCCTATTCGCAAGATATTGCAAGTTGTACCAGTGTGTGTCCCGGATCAAGCACGCGACAGGCTCTTCATTTTTGTCAGAAATAACGCTTGTCAAACAATCATAAAATAGCTGCTCACAACTATTGTTCCAAGCTATGAATCGATGCATCGTGTCATCAACCAGGGATCCAAACCTGTTTGATATTTCTCCATCTTCGACCAAGATGAAGCGGTACGAAGGATATCTCGTGGAATCAATGGAGTTGAAGCCGGTGTGAAAGATGGTGATAGAGAAGCCGCGAGAATGGAGAATTGCAGCAATCTCTAACATGGGATTAATGTGGCCTTGATAAGGCAGTGGAAACAATAGCACTCTTTTTCCCATGAATTCTTTGGTGAGTGATCCTTGGATTGAAAATGGAGGTGGCAAAGCCAAAGAAAATAGATGCATGCTACATATATCTTGCAAAGCTCTGCACATGTTAGATGTTCCCTATGTAGGGATATTCAACTTAATATAACAATAACACTATGTCAGTGACTTTTCCATTAAATTTGTCATAATTAACAAATTAATATTATAAATGTATTTACTCTTATAACAGTGACTTTAATTTCCATTAATGTTGATTGCTAATATACTTTTAATTTTCTATTCTTGCACTATTCTGAATAATGATGTTATGTTTCATTGAAGTTATTATTACTAAATACAATTTGTTGTATGAAATAGTATTAAATAAGACACTGTCTTAATATTCTCAGAGAATATTTAAATATTAATTAGAGAAGGGGAACAGAGCATACAGAGAAAAGATATTTTTTTTTTCATTCATTATTTTGAATAACAGTTTTCTCATATCACTTTTTCATATATCATTATTTATCATACTTTTCTTAACTATTAATTAATTAATCTTTTGAACTATATCTTAAATATTATAATGCTAAACAATCCTAAAGAACTCCATTATTAGGAGAGTCAAGTCAATAGACAAAGAAAAGACAAACTTAACAGCAACACGCCGTAATTTTTTAAACTTGGTTAGGCAACCGACACCAATTTAATTTATTGGTGCACATGCAATCACGTTTCTTTCTGACGAATATAAATAAAGTAATAACACGACTAATAGCCTCTATCTACATCAGAAAGACAAAAGCAAATAAATAATATCCTTCACACAAAGTGATGACTGATGAGCCACACCTAGAGTTGGAAAAAAAGAAAGATGGAGCCGGCTTCGTCACGGCACGCGACGTAATGTGACTTGCATATCATGTGTCGTGACCAATTGCGTATTGTAATTATCTTTGAAAATTTAACACGGTAAGACACAACACGTGGTCATGTGTAATTAGGACCGTTAAATTTTGATCAAATAGTGAATCTTAAATAAACAAACCTAAATAATGAAAAAAAGTTAAAACGTGACCAATCATGTTTGGATACAGCACGTTTGATCACGACATGTTTGGGCACGGCTTGACCATTCGCGTGCCGTGATCAACTCTCGACATTTTGGTCACGGCACGTGAAAAATTAATAGTCATGGCATAACACAGCACAGGACCAAAGTCACAGCGTGTTAGTCACGGCACAACACATTTTTCCAACTCTAGTGACACTGGCAAAAAAAAAAAAGGAAGAACGGGCTAGACGCTATATAACAGGTCGCACTACAAAAATGGGACAGTATTTGCAAGAATAAATGTGACTATCTGTGAGGGTATACCGACAGAAATGTGCTTTTTGTATTAGCAACGGAAGTATCCGCGAGGATCGAGGATACTATTCCATTATTGTAGTGTCGTCCGGAGTGAAATTGGAAGAAAAAAAATAGGGATCTGGATGCTATAGTCAAATGAGTTCAGACCTGAATGTCAAAAACTCTAGATTCATCCAAATCTGACCATTGGTGTCTCTGTTCTGTCACTCTCTTGCTTATTTTTGAAATTTTCCAGTAATAATTATTTTATTTTATTTATTTACAATATTTTTCAATTCATTTTGTTGTAAATAATTATTATTTAGATTTTGTAATTAATTGTTTATTGTGTAGATTATTTTTTCAGAAACAATGAATCATGATATTAATAATGATTTTTGTCGGTGATGAAATTCGATAAGGTCAAAGGAGCGTGAAGTATAGTGTTAATCCTCGGTATTCATTTCGTGCAACTGATGAGCAAAATTTGGCTGATTTGAATGATATGATTTATCGTCAGCTTGGATATTTCGAGAATGAATGCAACCTAAATTTTTTTGCCTGGTGCAGTGGCGGATCCACATAGGCTCAGGGGTAGGCACTTGCCTACCCTTGGATTTGAAAAAAAATTTAACCCCAGTATATTTTTTAAATTGTGCCTACACCTGACTCAAAATCGTGTCCAATCCTGGCCCAAAAAATTTGCATTTTGTACTATAGCTCATGAGATTAGATAGTAAAAGAAAAAATTTGCACTCTTATTAGTATTTTGTACCTACTCCTGACCAAAATTCTGAATCCGCTCCTGGCCTGGTGTAATGTTAGTACAACAAATGGGGTTGTTATTATAAGATAGTAGAAATCGTTTCCGATGATGATTTATGAGCTAGTTAATGAGTGCTGGAACCTAATATATACTGTGTCATTGATTTGTACTCTGTGTTGGTTCCATTCAGGAGCGAAATGCAACTCCAGCTATATAGTGTGATACACTTTCAGATCCTCCCAGGTACCGTAAAAGGGAATCTTTTACAATTATTGAATCCGGACCGTTCTTTTAACTTAGCACGAATCTCAAAGCACAAATAATATTGCCCCTGCGCCTTCCCGAATAGCACTGTTTTTGAGTAAATCTGAAACTGTAAAATAGTGAGTCCCACTGTTACGCTGTCGACATTTTTTTTTTAGAAAGTGGGCCCAAGTGAGGATTTACCGTACTCTTATTTTCTCTATTGTCTCTTGGGTTGGATTTGTGGGACAATACATGACTTGGATTGGGCCATTATGTGGGCCAACGTATGGGTCATGATCTTATAAAAAAAAAGGGCCCGCACACAAACCCAACAATTACTCTCATATGAAGCAAGTAGCGCTCTGAAAAAAAGAAAAAAAAGATGAAGCAGTGTTCACAAGCCTACTTATTTCATTGAAATCATTTAAAAGTTTTTATGAGAAAAACACCAAACCACTGATACTAATCTCAATGTGTTCAATACATTGGTATCTGGACTAGCTAGTAAGTAGTTAGATGACTGAAATTGATCATATATATATATATATATATATATATATATATATATATATTACTCTCTTCAGTCAACAGGAATGCTACGGGGTAATCAATGTTCAAGGGCACATGATCCGCATTGTATGTTCCCACTGACGCAGAATATCTTGGATAACTACACTTCCAGTTTTATTATTCAGTCCCTCGAGGAAATGTCAACAAATAATTTTCTACTCAACTACACATGCAGTAAGTCCATGTCAGTATTAAATATTCTTATTTCCAGGCACACTCACATGCGGAACCACTTCTCTCGACATCTAATGATAATATGCTATGCGTAGCATAGAGGACATCCATGCTACGGCTCAATTTTTGAGGTTTTTAAAATCCTAATGGTTGATCCGAACCGTTCAACATGACCTTCCATATGAATATGTACTTGCAAACCAAATTTTACATTTTTTAGAAATTTTTTACTATTTATTAAGCCACTTTGAAAAAACACTAACTTGTACACAACAGTAAACTTTTTTGGACCATTGGATCAGCGATTTTCAAAGTGACTTAATAAAAAGTAAAAAAATTCTAAAAAATGTAAAATTTGGTTTGCAAATACATATTCATATGGATATCATGTTGAACGGTTCGGATCGACCGTTAGAATAATGAAAACTCAAAAATTGAGCCGTAGCACGGAGGAGTCTATGCTAACGTAGCATATTAGCAAAATCCTATATATATATATATATATATATATATATATATATGAGGAGGGTTCAAATGCCTCCATTTTTTGTGCCTCCACCATGCCTTCATTTTTAAAAACTTTAATAACTCAAAATTTAAAAAGTAAAAGTCAAAATAAAACCGTTGGATATGATCTACATCATTTTATCTATGTGCTCATAAAAAATTATCACATTTCGATTTTGTTTTTATGTGAATCAATAAGTTGAAAAATCAACGTCTAGAAATTATCCACATTTAGTACGTTTTTTACAAGCTCTTGATGACAACCATTTTTTACACGTGTATAGATAAAATGATGTAGAATATATCCAACGATTTTATTTTGACTTTTAAGTTTTAAATTTTGAGTTATTAAAGTTTTTAAAAATGGAGGCATGGTGGAGGCACCAAAAATGGAGGCATTTGAACCCTCCACTATATATATATATATATAAAGAATCTGGCTAATATGCTACGCATATATAAGGGCACCTCCGTGCTACAGCTCACTTTTTGAGTTTTCAAAATTCTAACGGTCGATCCGAACCGTTCAACATGATCTCCATATGAATATGTACTTGCAAACCAAATTTTACATTTTTTAGAATTTTTTTACTATTTATTAAGCCACTTTGAAAAAACACTAATTTGTACACAACAGTAAACTTTTCTGGACCATTGGATCAGCGATTTTCAAAGTGGCTTAATAAATAGTAAAAAAATTCTAAAAAATGTAAAATTTGGTTTGCAAGTACATATTTATATGGAGATCGTGTTGAACGGTTCGGATCGACCGTTAGGATTTTGAAAACTCAAAAAATGAGCCGTAGCACGGAGGGCCCTTATATATGCGTAGCACCGTAGCACTGTCCTATATATATATAATGGCTAATATACAAACGTTTGTTCCTAGACTCAGGAACAAACGGTTCGGTTCTCCAATTTTCAAAGTCTAAACAGTCGATCCTAACAGTTAGATATTCAATCTATATTAAAATGTGCTTGGAGACCAAATTTTACGTTTTTTTGGAGTTTTTTTACGATCTGGACAGACGCTTATAGCCCAGAGGAGTGACATGGTGACAATGTCTAACGATGGGCCTTTAAGCTGGTTTGAAAACCGCTGTTTTTCAATGCTGCAGAAATTTAATAAAAATAGCAGTTTTCAAACCATCTTAATAAATAGTAAAAAAATTTCAAATAATGTAAAATTTGGTCTCCAAGCACATTTTAATATAGATTGAATATCGAACGGTTTGGATCAACTATTTGGACTTTGAAAATCGGAGAACCGAACCGTTTGTTGTTGAGTCCAGGAACAAACGTTTGTATATTAGCCATTATATATATATATATAGAGAGAGAGAGAGAGAGAGAGAGATAGGCTATGGTGAGTTGTGAAGCAAAACGTTGTTTTACTTCACGCCATATTTTCATTTTGAAAATCCAAACAACCGATCCGAACCATTCAACTTTTTCTAAATATTGAAATGTGCTTGGAAACTAAATTTTACATTTTTTTGAATTTTTTTACTATTTATTAAGCCACTTTGAAATCGCTGATCCACTGTGAACAGTAAAAAAACAGTAAAATTTTCTGGACCACCGGATCAGTGATTTTCAAAGTGGCTTAATAAATAGTAAAAAAATTCCGAAAAATGTAAAATTTAGTCTCCAATCACATTTCAATATTTAGAACATGTTGAACGGTTCGGATCAGTTGTTTGGATTTTCAAAATAAAAATATGAGCGTTATGTAAAAATGACCTCTTACTTCATAACTCACCATAGCCCAGCTCTATATATATATATATAGATCACCTTGTGTCGCCTAATTGTTTAGGGTTACAAAAAAGGAAAAATTTCTAGTCTACCCGTACAAACTTTTAAAATAGCCAATATCGCCATGATAGTATCATAATATCCAATATCCCATCAAAATTTAAAATTATTTGTTCTATCCACTTTTATTTACTTAATCTTATATTTAACTATTTAAAAATTTGAATTAACAAATGTACCCTTTATTTCAATGGAGACGTCCATTATTTCTCCATTAAGAAACAAAGCTTGACAAACCTCAAAGTATTTAATCAGCGCTTAATGCAATTATAAATCCGGCAAAAATAACTTCCTCTTCCTCATTTTTCTTTCCAGCCAAGAAGGATAGCGAGAAGAAGGATCTGTTTTGTAACGAACCCAATTCGAGTTGTGAGAAAACACCTCTAATTTTGACATGGGCAAGGGCAAAATAGAAAAGAAGAGGAAGAGATAGGTTTCGTGCAAGGGATGCGGGCAGCACATTAAGAGAAAATTAGTCTCTGACGCAAGGGATCCAGCTTGACCAAACTTCTAAATTGATCGTTATTACAACTCAGCGAAGATTGCTGAAGTGTATGCTAAGTTGTCTTCTCGTGGTTAATTAGAGTGAATTAGGATACTGATTTTAATTATTCTTGTTTTGAATTGATCGCCTATACAAGACTGATGCATTGTACCAAACAGATTATGAAATGAAATATAAATTTTGAAGTTTGTCTTTCTTGAATTATCGTTTACCAGTACCCATTGCTACTTAATTCCATTATTCAAAATTATCACAATTCTTTTAGTTCATCCACAAATTAAATTATGAGATCCCAAACTCAATTAGGTTGAGCACCAATTGAGTTAATGCACTAATCCGTTCTCTCCCTTCTAATTTAATCTGTTTATTTTCCTTTCTTTTATGGAAAGAAGTATCGAGAGCACCAATTTGGAGATTAGGAACAGAGAAATTTGGTGCCAAATGCTCAGGAGGGAGGTTTCTTTTTCTCGAGAGAGGAACCGCTAGATTAGCGAGAGAGAAATTTAATTAGAGACATGTGTTATAACCTGCGTCTTTGTACGATTAGTTATCTTAATGAATAAATAATGGACATCTTCATTTAAATAAAGGGCATATTTGTCAATTCAAAATTTTAAATAATTAAATATAAAATTAAATATAAAAGGAATTAAAAAGAAATAATTTAAAATTTTGATGGAGATATTGGATATTATTATGTTATGATGAGAAAATTGACTATTTTAAAAGTTTGTATGTGTACACTAGAAATTTTACCAACAAAATATATATAATATTTAGGGTTTACAAAATGCTTGTGTATCATATGAATAAAATTGGTGCAAGAGATAGAGACTTGGCTTCCTGATGCAGTCGACGAAATTCCGCTGCGGGAATGGGCTGAAGCTCCTGTGATGGTGGTGATAGATGGGGAAGCCCCTAATGCTGCTGCTGAATAACTAATTCTGTGTTTCTTTTAGCTGTTATTTTGGGAAAGGTTTAGTTTGTAATAAATAATAGTTTAGTTACTTGCTATGCTGTTGATTGCCCTTTTTTTGTGGTTCTTTTAGACATCTGGAGGGGGACTTTGGTCGTTACTGTTGCTGCTGTGTAATTATGACTTTCATTTTGCTAATGCAAATGGGCATCTTTATGCCTCTTTTAAAAAAAAAAAAAAAATATGAATAAAATATACTGCTTTAGAAGTATAAATATACTGCACGACGAAATACAAAAAGTTTCCTTTTTCAGGTGCAAATAGGGGAGAAAAATAGTTTATATGGAAAGTTCTTGCATTACAATTAGTCCAGAGAAAAAATTGTTTTCAACCTCTAAACTTTTAAGTTTGATTTAAATAAAATCATAAATTATTTTTATAGGTTCAAACAGCCCCTTCAACACTTTAAACCGACAATTCTTTACCTAAACGGTTCTTTTCTTTTTTTCCTCATCTGCTTCTTTTTTCTTTTCCATTTCCACTCTCAATATCATGTTCTCCTCTCCTGGCCAAAATAGAAATGCTCAACCCTCAAGCTTCCTTCCCTCATTCTTCCCAAATTTTATATCTATTAATTAATTTGTAACGGTTGTAAGGGTTTCTTACAAAAATGAATGAAAATTAAGAATCATGACATTGTAACGGTTTCTTAAAAAAATAATTAGCACCGCAATTATGCTTTGTATTTTATGTTATTTTAAAAAAGTTTTTGATGATTATTTTATGTTATTTTAAAAAAAATTATAAATAACTTTTTTTAGTATCAATATATCTGTTGGTGGCAATTCGCCGCCGGCCATAAAAAAAATTTATGCTTAATTTGTATTTAATATTTAGAAATAAATATTCAGATTACCAAAAATGAAAAAAATATAAATATAAACCTTCACATCTTGGGTTCATGCATGGTTCCGATTATTTTGATGACATTTTTATTTTTTCAACAATGCTCTATATTCCATATACATGAGAATTCATAAATGAATATATACTTAAAAAACTATGCATGATTAATTGTTTGGTTGTAGTGTGGAACAAATTGTGGAAAATTATAGTTTTAATTTTTACTATTATCATGTTTTGAGAATCTTGATATCAATATTAAGATTTGAGTGAGGCTACGGTGCTATGCATAGCACCAATTTGGTCCGTACTACGGCTCAAAATTTGACTTTTCAAAATTCTAATGGTCGATCCGAACCGTTCAACATGATTATAAAATGAATATGTACTTGCAAACCAAATTTTACATTTTTTCGAATTTTTTTACTATTTTTTTAGATAGGCTGTTTTTGGATAGTCCAGAATGTTCAGATCAAGTGATTTTCGAAAAAATAGTAAAAAAATTCGAAAAAATGTAAAATTTGGTTTGCAAGTACATATTCATTTTATAATCATGTTGAATGGTTTAGATCGACCGTTAGAATTTTGGAAAGTCAAATTTTGAGCCGTAGCACGGACCCAATCTGTGCTATGCATAGCACCGTAGCCTCACTCTTAAGATTTTATTAATAATTATTGATATGATCTAATTAACCAAATTTCTCACATTTGATTTGTCACGTTCTAGAACATATTTTATTAGTTCATCTATTTTTTAGAAGTTGGATTCGGTTTCTGTACTTTCAAAATTGACTATTTAGACTATTAAAGTTTATTTTAATACAAATTTAATTAAAACTTCATAATTAAGGTTTAACTAAATATTTTTTACTGAGAATAGTTTGGTTAGAATTGAGTATACCTGTTAACACCAAGTAATTTTGCATAGATGAAAATTCTCCAGATTTGGTGCTTATAAGTTATACTCATTGAATGACTTGTTGGAGCACTTCTTTTCACTTTACTTTTCTCGGCTTCTTGGGACTAAATTGAATCCATATTAGGCAATTTGAGGCCTGATTGCATGTGTAGATTTAAATGAGTCATGACAACTTGATACCATACCAGTTAGGTATGGCCTTCCTAATAAAATATTCTTTCATTATCTTAATCTCATTGTACTGATATGCACTTTTTAAAATTAATGCAGATGCCATTTCCTTTTTCCGATGGAATAAAACAAGTTTCAGGAGAGTGAATAGATTGAAAAACAAATAACCATGCAATTAAATAGAACAAAGGACAACATAACATAAAATCAGTCCTTAATTTCACGAGTAAAAAGAGTAACTGTGTGCATCCGAATTTATTAATCAAATCAAAACATTTTTTTATGAGGACAACTTAAAAGGACGATATGACATTGACAAGCTTGTCAATATTGATAGAAGAAGATCCATTACTCTTGAAGCAAAGAGATGCTTCATGTTTCAAAGCTCTCATTCTTTGCCGAATTTCAGCACCATCATCCTCTTTCATTAACCGTTTGATCGCCTTTTCAATTTTCCCTCTCTCTAGTTTCCCCTCTAACCCGATACCAACCTTCCAAACATGCGTTACACATCGAGCATTCCCCATTTGATCGCCAAACTGGGGCCTACAGATCATGGGGACCCCTTCACAGATAGCCTCAAGTGTCGAATTCCAGCCGTTATGTGTCCAGAAGGCGCCAACTGCAGCATGAGTCAAGACCTCCTGTTGTGGGGCCCAACTGATTATCTTCCCATGGCCACTTGTTGCCTCAATGAATCCGTCTGGCAATTCAACCTCATCCTTTCCGATGATTGAACCCGGTCGAACCACCCAAATAAAAGGTTGGCCACTGTTTGCCAAACCCCAAGCAGTCTCGATGAGCTCTTCGAAGTTCATGCAAGCGATGCTACCAAAACTCACATAAAGCACAGAGCTGACAGCTTGCTTGTCCAACCACTCTAAGCAACTATAATCTTGTTCCAGCAAACTGCTTCTGGCCAGCGGAGTGAACTTATGGAGAGTACCGATACAAAACACAGGAACTGGCATAGCTTTTCGGAACTTCTCCACCTCTGTACTTTCAATGGCATCAAAAGTGTTTGCAATGACTCCCGAGGATGTTCTTATAGCATCCCTAGCTTGCGTGAATTCGTCACTTATGACTTCATAGCTGCAATTGCCAAAATGCGGCAAGTCCCTCATTCGGAGAGGGGCAAGATTGATTACTGGCTTGTTCAATTGTCTGTTCGAATATGATTGGACAAGAAAAATTGATTACAATAATGGACATATGTTAGAGTCTATAGCATTTTTATGTTCAGCAAGAAATTTATACTAACCTTGCACTGGTATGAGACCTTTCTGGACCAATTGAGGATATGCCAAACACCAATTTTGACTGGCTGCACTACTGGTCCTAAGTACAAATGTCGGAACTCCAAGCCTATTCGCAAGATATTGCAAGTTGTACCAGTGTGTGTCCCGGATCAAGCACGCGACAGGCTCTTCATTTTTGTCAGAAATAACGCTTGTCAAACAATCATAAAATAGCTGCTCACAACTATTGTTCCAAGCTATCAATTGATGAACCGCGTCATCAACCAGGGATCCAAACCTGTTTGATATTTCTCCAACTTCGACCAAGATGAAGCGGTACGAAGGATATCTGGTGGAATCAATGGAGTTGAAGCTGGTGTGAAAGATGGTGATAGAGAAGCCGCGAGAATGGAGAATTGCAGCAATCTCTAACATGGGATTAATGTGGCCTTGATAAGGCAGTGGAAACAATAGCACTCTTTTTCCCATGAATTCTTTGGTGAGTGATCCTTGGATTGAAAATGGAGGTGGCAAAGCCAAAGAAAATAGATGCTACATATATCTTGCAAAGCTCCTGCACATGTTAGATGTTCCCTATGTAGGGATATTAAACTTAATATAACAATAACACTATGTCAGTGACTTTTCCATTTAATTTGTCATAATTAACAAATTAATATTATAAATGTATTTACTCTTATAAAAGTGACTTTAATTTCCATTAATGTTGATTGCTAATGTACTTTTATTATTCTATTCTGAATAATGATGTTATTTTTCACAAAAGTTATTATTACTAACACAATTTGTTGTATGAAATAGTATTAAATAATACACTGTCTTATTCTCAAAGAATATTTAAACATTAATTAGAGAAGAGGAACAGAGCATACAGAGAAAAGATATTTCTTTTTTCATTCGCTATTTCGAATAATAGTTTTCTCATATCATTTTTTCATTATCATTATTTTATCGTACTTTTCTTAACTATTAATTTATCTTTGAACTATATGTTAATTATATTGCTAAACAATCCTAAAAGATACATATAGAAAGATTGCGCCTATCACACTCCATTATTAATTAGGAGAGTCAAGTCAAGAAGAAAAGACAAACTTAACAGAAGCCGGCTCCATTATTGGTGCACATGCGCCTATCACACTCCATTATTGGTTAGGCAACCGACACCAATTTAATTTATTGGTGCACATGCAATCACGTTTCTTTCTGACGAAAATAAATCAAGTAATAACACGACTAATAGCACCTATCTACATCAGAAAGACAAAAGCAAATAAATATCCTTCACACAAAGTGATGACTGATGATGAGCCACACCTAGAGTTGGAAAAATGGAACGATGAAGCCGGCTCCGTCACGGCACGCGACGTACTGTGACTTACGTATTGTGTGCTGTGATCATTCGCGTGTCATGATTATCTTTTAAAAATTTGGATGGCACAACACGTGATCACGCGAGTCATGTGTAATTAGGACCGTTAGATCTTGATCAAATAGTGAATATTGAATAAACAAACCTAATAATGAAAAAATAGTTAAAACGTGACCAATCATGTTTGGACACAACACGTTTGATCACGACACGTTTGGACATGGCGTGACCATTCGCGTGTTGTGACCAACTCTCGACATTTTGGTCACGGCACGTGAAAAATTAACTTGGTCACGGCATAGCACGAGACCAAAGTCATAATGTGTTAGTCACGGCACAACATGTTTTTCCAACTCTAGCCACACCGGCAAAAAAAAAAATAAAGGAAGAAAGGGCTAGACGCTATATAACAGGTCGCGCACTACAAGAATGAGACAGTATCTGCGAGGATAAAAAGTGACTATCTGCGAGGGTATACCGACAGAAATATGCTTTTTCTATTAGCGACGGAAGTATCCGCGAGGGTCGCAGATACTGTCCCATTATTGTAGTATCGTCTGGGGGGAAATCGGAAGAAAAAAAAAATAGGGATCTAGACGCTATAGTCGAATGAGTTCAGGCCTGGATGTCAAAAACTCCAGATTCGTCCAAATCTGCCATTGGTGTCTCTGTTCTCTCACTCGCTTATTTTTGAAATTTTCAAGTAATAATTATTTTATTTTATTTATTTACAGTATTTTTCAACTCATTTTTTGTAAATAATTATTATTTAGATTTTGTAATTAATTGTTTATTGTGTAGATTATTTTTTCAGAAATAATGAATCATGATATCAATAATGATTTTTGTCGGTGTTGAAATTCCATAAGGTCAAAGGAGTGTGAAATATAGTGTTAGTCCTCGGTATTCATTTCGTGCAATTGATGAACAAAATTTGGCATTTGAATGATATGATTTATCGTCAGCTTGGATATTTCGAGAATGAATGCAACCTAAATTTTTTTGCTTGGTGTAATGTTGGTACAACAACTGGTCATTATTATGAGATAGTAGAAATCGTTTCCGATGATGATTTATGAGCAGTTAATGAGTGCTGGAACCTAATACTGTGTCATTGATTTGTACTCTGAGGTGGTTCCATTCAGGAGAAAAATGCAACTCCAGCTATATAGTATGGTACCTGAGACATAGCCAGAACCTCGTCAGACCTGGTACCGTGATCCACAAACGGGTCCCAACCAGATCCGACCTCGTCATAGAGAAACACACAACACCCCAAAGTCCTTACCCCGATCCTTATCACGACGTGAATGAATTTTCACCAGCAGTCCAGGCATAGATGAGTTGGACACAATACGATAATCATTACAGTACACCCGGTATGCCGGGTTTCATGACAAGGTCCAAAATTATACTAAAATGCATAGGTTTCACTTAGAAAATGACCATAAATCTTGTATCGATTAGGATTTTCAATATTCTACATATTTGAAGAAATGAAAGGTTTTCGAGGAGAAATTGGACGGAAACAGAGACGACCAGCATCTCATGCGGGTTGCATACAGCTTGCTCATGCCGCATGCAACCCAAGGAGTGAAGAATAGAAGAATCAGTTAAGTCAGAAAAATCCATACGGGTAAAATTCTACCCGTGTGCGGGTTGGAGGCAAGCCGTATGGCCGAAATTCCAGAAGCAACGATAGTTATTTTCAGATTCAATTCTTGATCTGAATTCCATAAGCTGAACCAATACGAGTTGAAATGCAATACAGAAACTCAGTGTATTTTGTTAAACAAATTAGGCATGCTTCTATACTTCTACAAAAACATGTTCAGTTTTAACCAATTTATGAGTTGTAAGATGCAGGATCACTTATTCAAAGGTTTTCACACTGTCACGCATACCTTGGTTATTTGATTCGGCATTTTGGGGCAATTTTGCCGAGTGAAATATTTCTATGTTTTTCTGAATCCTGTCAGCTATAACCTTGTGATCATTGTGAATTTCTGCTATAAAGCAAGTAATTGTAAATTCATGTGTCTCAATAATTAAAAAAATTGCTCAAATTTCCTTCAATTCTGGAACGGACAATCAGGTGTCAATTACTGTCTAGTGAACTAATAGCATCGGTTATTATCTATTGAAAACAAATTCTACAACCCATGGATCTCTTAACTAATATAAAATAGCATAATCCTAGTAAATAAACGGTACAAGTGAAGTAAGTATTTTTTTTTTTGAAGAAAAGTGGACATACCCACCGATTTCTCATTGAAATCACAAAACTGAGTGAAGGTACCTGAAAGTGGTACCTACCCACACTCAAGGTTGTTACATCAAAACAATTAGAAACCTTACAAGCCACAAATTTACCAGTAAGCCCCCACAAAAGCAGTAATACCAGCACTGCAACACAAACATAACAACTAAGCACATAACAGCTCAAATCACTGAATACAGCTCAAAAAGCATAAAGACAGTAAAAGTAGTGGTTAAGCTGATTCCTCTTCACTGTTTGGGATCTCTCCTCCAGATATGAGATGTAAGTGAAGCAAGTATTTAAACCAATTAAGTTGAGAAATTACCAGCCAGTCGGCTTGCGCTGTGATCGAACAGTGGATATGTCTATATCTGACAAAGGAAAGCCCGAAAAAAACAGTAAATACAATGAAAAATCAAAACTCCACATACAAATAAAATGGGAGGATTAGCCAGTTACAATATATAACCACTAAATTTCAAGTATTCACAATCACTTGACCTACAAAGCGTCAAAATTTCACTTCTCACAGCCACTAGATTTTCAATTGGACTTAAACGATTGATTAGAAAAAAAATGGAAGAAAGATCAGGGTTTTACATTTACCTCGGAGTCAGTGAGATTCCGAGAAAGGCCGGGGCCACCGGGGCCGGAGAGGGTCTCGATCAAGGCGTTCATCTCCGCCTCCATGGCCTCTCTTTGATTCATCAAGGTTTTTGTTAACGATTTCATTATTCGTAGCCACCATTGTCGCAGAGAGAGAAAGAGCGAGATGGTGTGTTTTCTCAAGAAAGTGAAGTACCGGAATTCGGGTAATTATTTTAACAAAGTAGTTTTGGCTTCGTGCAGCGCAAATACTGTCCAGTCAAAACGGCACTACATGAAGCCAAAACTGTTCTGTTAAAGTATTCACAGAGGAATTCATTTGCTCTGTTTTAACTTAAATTTGAATAAGATCTGGATCGTCCGATTTAAATCGGCACGAATGTGAAAGGGCCCTGGGCATTACAGGTATGGGCCGGATTGGCTCAGATTCTTATCGGACGGTCCGGATCTAAACCCAAAATTTGAGTTAGCTCAGAGTATTTGGACCCGAAGTGGCGGTAGGAGCTGTAATTTGGAACGGAGCAATCGACTTGACCGAGTGTAGTATCGGGTGCGGTTGGTAGATAGGATGAACCCGCTAACAGTTGGAAACTGCTGGAAAATTGAGAATGTGAGATTGCTGTTATTACGGCCGTCCATGAATCGGATTTTAATAGGATTTAGTTAAAATCTAAATACAAATTTATTAAAATGTTATAAGAATTATATGTAAATTTATGTCTAACAAATAGGATATATATGCGGTTTCATAAATATAATTATTATTGTAGCGGATTTCGAATTAAATTTGAATCCTATCAAATGTTTTAGTTAAAATATTTAAAATAGTACAGTACGTATATTACATAATGAATATAATATGTTATATTATATAGAAATTATAAATAATGATTTTAATTAAGCAAATTAAATGACTAATTAATTATTATTTAATGCTTTAAATATACGTGATATATATAATTTTTGAAACAACTTAAATGATATATAATAAAATAGAATAATATTACTTATCACTAATATTTGTGATTTGAATCGAAGTTTAAAATGCAAATTCAATAAGTAAGACAAATGTTATTATAACCGGACCGAACTGGACCGGACAGTCTGGTCGGAATAAATCGAAATCGGACAATTTACGGTTTGGTTCTCTATTATACCAAACATGAAATACCGGAAACATTTAATTAAACCGGTCAGTTTTATAAAAAAATCGGAAAACTAAACCCAAAAAAACTAGTTTTGTATTGGTTATTGTTAGAGTGGAAAAACGTGCCGTGTCGTGACTAATACGCCGTGACTTTGGTCTCGTGCCGTGCCGTGCCGTGACCAAGTTAATTTTTTTCACGTGCTGTGTCGTGCCGTGACCAAAATGTCAAGGGGTGGTCACGGCACGCGAATGGTCACGTCACGTGAGTCACGCCGTACCTAAACGTGCCGTGACCATACGTGACTCGCGTGACTCGCGTGACCATTTAATCATAATTTATGTTAGTTTATTCAAGATTCACCGTTAAATTAATATTTAATAGTCCTAATTACACGTGACTCGCGTGATTACATGACGTGTTGTGTCATGACTAAATCTTTCATGTGCCGTGCCAAAGTTTCAAAAGATAGGCGCGGCACGCGAATGATCACGGCACAAGACACGCGAGTCACGGCACGTAACTGACACGTGTGCCGTGCCGTTCCGTACTATTCCGTAAGGGAGCCGGCTCTGCCGTGCTATTTTTCCCACTCTAGTTATTGTGTCCGGCTAAATATCTCCAACGTTTGAAAAAGAAAATTGTGGCTTTTGAGGAGAAAAAACAGTAACTTGTTAGAAGAAAGAGTGGAATGTATTATTCTGTGGTCAATTTTGTGTAATTATTTATGTTTTGTAACATATTTTTATAAATAATTATGTATTTGAGAATAATCCAACATTTATCACAACATTATTTTTTTTTAAAACAAAAAACAAAAAATTAAAATTCTAATATGGATCATGAGAGATTCGTTTGATCACAAAAAAATAAATAATTTTTATGTAGTTCATGAAGTATAAAACTATAAAATTTGTTTGATGAACCCTATCGGAATTGTGGGTCAGCCCTCACCATTAGAAGTCCCACCTCAGTTTATTTGCTTGTCGGCAAGAAAAAAGTATTCATGACATTTTATTTTAATAAATCTAAGAATGAGTTCAACATTTGACCTAAAATAAATATATTCTTTGCATTTCTATAATATATAAATTTACTTTTATAGTACATGGTTTAATATGTATATTGGAACTTTTATTACATAAAACATGATTATTTATAATAGTACTTATATCTTATAAATATGTAAGTATTTAAAAAACCAGCGCTCAAATCGGTTGACCATCGGTCTGACCAGTGAACCGTTAAATCGGAATTTTATCAGATCGATGTCCGTCATATTCATACAATTATTCATAATAGTAGATAAAATATAATTATAATCTAACTACTTGATTTATATTCAGAGATATCTCAATACTCATACAATTATGATTTATTACATTACTACATGTTCATATTGAAAATTGGTATGTTTACTATTTTTTAATTGGATGAAATATTTTTATGAGAAGGCTTTCGTTATCTATAAAAAAAATTGAAATACTGAACTAATTATATGATTACTTGAGTTTCCAATATTCTCTTTTATTTTCCAACCCTCAGATATATTTCAGTCAAAAGAAAGTTGTTTAATTTGTTATTTTAATACCTTTATAAGCTAGTTTTTAAATTAAATGAAAGCTAATATATTTCGTTATTTTCTTTTAGTTAGAAGATAGATTACATAAACTAAAAAATTATTTGATAATTATTCATACTCGTTTGTTACCTGTTAATCTTAAAAATAAATTAAAAATATAGTTAATACATAACAAATAAAAAATAAAATTAATATTTAATAAATACGAATACAAAAATGTCTTCACTAATTTTGTGTTTGGTTTGACATTTTTAAAGGATGAGATTCTTATTTTTTGGATCCGTAACTTCTATTTCAGCATGAATTATGCTTCTATTAACCCAACAATACCCACAAACTAGTAATTAAATAGAAAGAAAACGAAATTGAATTGTGACAAAAGGGGCTTATCTTTTGTTTAATTGCCTATTGGATTTATATTTTAGAGCTCAACCTGACTAATATTGGGATAACAGTATACCAATCCTGTATCATTCTGGTATCGGTGTTTTCCTGTTACCATACCCTTACAGGTTGATTTGTCTATTCTATTTTTATAATCTAGTTTTATTTTATGTTTTGCTTATTCACACTTAATTTGTACTGTGCCAATGAATACTTCTCTGGTACATAACTGCTGTGCCGGCTTTGTACCATACCAGTCAGGTCTAAGCTGGTTTTTATTTCAGAATACTGGTACAATGGCTGAGAACAAGCAAATTGGAATGCAATTAAACTCACCACTTGCTGCAAATTGAAATTCAATTGCACCTGCATCTGATGTAAAACCAAAGAAGAAGATCTGTTGTGTGTAGGGCTGCAAACGAACCGAACTGAATCGAACTTACCTCCAGTTTGAGTTTGGTTTGAATTAATTTCGAACGAACTCAATTTCGAATCGAAACTTTTACGAACTCAATTTCAAACTTTTACGAACTTTGATGACTTACGAGTTATGACTTATGGCTGGGCCATAGTTCGAAATTACAACACGTCAATAAAAACTCAGACATTCTGAATTATAATTACACAGTACACTAAAGTTTATATCAAAGTTCATTATAAATACCAAAATTTATATCAAACACCAAAGTTCAGTACAATCAATCAAAGTTCAGTACAATCACAAAATCCAAAGTTTTCCAAATAGCTAACAGGAGCAACATCACAAAAGTTTTAAAATATCCAAAGTATTCAAAGTACAATTTAAATATCAATAGAAGTACAGAACAATCACCAAAGTCTTAGAATTATTATAAATCCAAATATTATTCTAAATAAAATATTAAAGTTCATTATCAACAGAAATTAACGGTTCACGTTTGAGTTAATTTCGAACTAAGTTTGGTTTGCGAACTTATTTCGAACGAATTAGGTTCAGTTTGAGTTTGGTTTGAATTAATTTTGAACTAAGTTTAGTTTGAATTAATTTCGAACGAACTCAATTTCGAATCAAATTTTTTACCAACATTTTCGAATCAAACTCGAATCGAATTACGAACTACAAATTTTTTGTGCAGCCCTAGTTGTGTGTGCCCAGACACAAAACGGCTGGAGATGAGTGTGTAGTGGAGCATGGTGAGGAGGCTTCCACGAAATGGATCAATGCCCACAAACAGTGCCTTCGTGCCGAAGGGTTTAATGCTTAACATTGTTTTCTCTCAATGAGATTTGATTCTCTCTGTTTTTCATGCTTAGTTTATACAGAGAGAGTTGATAGGACTAGGATATATGAGTGATGTACAATAAATTTGATGACCTAAATTTTCTCTGATTGTAATTGTTATTAATTTCTGGCTGAATATTAAAAATAAGAAACGCTGTTCGGAGAATTTAAAAATGAGAAGGCGGTCACGAGCCATGACACATCTCAACACCATGAACAAAGAAAAAAAAAAAAGAAAAGAAAAGGGGGACGCCATGGCACATCCCAACCAAAGAAAATTAAGATGAAAAGGCAAGTTTTTTTTTTTTTTTTTTTTGTCGCTGCTATGGAGTAAATATTGGGAGAGAGTGACGGGAGATATGAGGGGAAGTGGTGAATCTGTGGGAGCCATGACGTCCCATTTATGTTTTTTTTTTTTTTTTCTTTTCTTTGGTTGGGATATGCTATGACGACCCACTTTTTCTTTTTCTTTTTTCCGGTGTTGAGATGTGCCATGGCGTCCCACTTTGGTATTTTATTTTATTTTTTTTTGTTTTTTCACAGTGTTGAGATGTGCCATGGCGTCCCGCATGTCTCGTGACCGCCTTCCCATTTTTAAATTTTCTGAACAGCGTTTCTTATTTTTAATATTTTTTTTTTCCATTTTCTTATGAATAAAAATTTCGGAAAAGTTCTGGTTGATTTGGAGCATGCATTTGATCAAGATCTGAGATGGTAGTGAGAAATGAATAACAATTGGATTCAGACTACACTATACATATTCTGAATTTATTTGTTCTTGGTACCAATCATCAAAACTCAAATAAGCTAGTATTCTGTAACCTAGTTGAATACTTGTTTTGGCAACTACTTCATAAAAGATAGAGCATTTTAATAATTAATCTTAGTCCATAGATTTAAATACAAATTAATACTAGAGAAGCACAATTTCAAAGCACACAGTTGGCTTAGGATGAGACTAATAAAGCCTTTGGTTGCAGACGGAGTCAAGGAGCTGTACTTGTCTCAGTGATGTTCTCAGTAATTTTTTTTTTTCAGATTGTCATTTTAAGCCGAGTGCTAATATTATGTGAAAGATCAGGTGAAGACAGTCACTATTTAACATACACAAACGCTCCGCCCCTGGCTAATATATATGTGAAAGATCAGGTGAAGACAGTCGACTATTTTAACATAAACCATGTTCTTATATATATATATATATATATTTTAGTTAGTTTTCTCAAATATTATTGCATTAGGATTTACTATTTAGGGCTAATATAAAATGGTTAAGAGATTAATTTGATGGAGTATATAATAAATTAAAGAGTTGCGGGAGAAAATATTAAATTCAATAACAGTTGGAAGGTACCGAAAATCTTCGGCCTGTTAAAATAGAAAACAATATCAATGTACCAGTACTTTCATCTCAATACAAACAGTAGCAATGTACCAGTACTTTCATCAACATACCTAATACAAATTTTATACCAGAAAAATATCTAACAACTTGTACCACAGACTCAGCACACTTCCTCAGCTCCAAATGGTTTCCTCTCAATAACTTTCTCAGCAAGCTAGTAAAGTTAATAGAGAAAAACGAATGGAACCCAGTAGGAGTACCAGCTACAGTACCAGTACCAGTACTAGCATCATGAAGGATGTATAAATTAAAAGATGCAAATTTGAAAAGAAGGAAATCTAAATTATATCAACCCCCCTGGTTCTAGCTGCTGCTGCATTATTTCACAACCAATCTCAGCTTTAATCCCAAGGTAGGTCGTCCAAAATTATTATTTTATTTTTTGAAAAATAGGCAGAAGCCCTTCCATTAGATATAAAAGCAAAGTACAATTGTCCAACTAAGCAAAAATAAAAAGTATCGACTACCCAAGAAAAACCCAGTGCCGGAAAGGGTCTCAATAGCACACCCGGCATCCCTAACTAGACACTAATCCCTCGACTGACCCATCAAGAAATTGTGTCAAGGTTTCAGCCTTTTATTAAACACATCATAGACCCAAGGCAAAACACAAGTACATCCAACCTAAAACCCAAAAAAAAGACCTGTAAGTACAAAATCAAGTCCAATAGAACAATAAGGCACTTAACAAAACGTGCCAGCAAGCATCGGGAACAAACCCGTTATTACATCAACAGAAAAGACAGACATAAACAGTCACAGAGACATGGCTATTGCGACAGTAAGCGCAAGATCACTAGGGGAGCATGAGAACAGGTACCAATGGTATAGGAGTTGGGGGCATTGCAAGAGCAGGGACCAGGGAGAGAGACTGAAGGGGGACCTTGTCGTCCAAAATTATGCATGTTCAAGGTCGTCAAGGCTCACTAGTCACTAGTTCCCATTCCTCGAATGAGAAACCGTAATCAATGTTTCCGGGCACAGTAGTTCCCCAATTGCTTGTGCTTGGACCAGGTGCAATTATCTTGTGGTTATAGATGGGAAGGTCATTACTCATCTCCATTGGCTCCGTAGAAATTGTTTCGAAATTATAAGACGAATTATAAGGCTCCTGTACATTTGCATCCGGTTGAAACATCTGTACAGGAATACAAAAGTGTAATCAATTAATTCCTTTCAATTGGAAAAAATTCTCTTAAATAAAGTAAAATAAAGTAATAAGATTTATGTAAAAAAAAAATGAATTTGAATTTGATCGAATTCTATTCGATTCGATCGAAATATTTCAAAATATTAAAAAAAAAAGAAAAATATATGGAAATATATTTCTTATATGAAATGTTATCACATGTTTTGATTTCTGACTAATTAATCTTGAGTCATCTTTGATTTGAAAAAAAAGAAAAAAAGGATATAAAATACAAAAAGAATCCTATTTAGTAATAATCATACTTTTAGGTATCAGAAGAGAACATAAATATGAAAATTCGAATTGACATAAATATGATAATTCGAATTTTTGTTGTTGTTGCTGTTTAAATTTAACATATATTGATTTTATTAAATATCAATTGATCAAATGTATTAATTTGTTTTTTATAAAAAAATTAAATAAAAACATTGGATCCTTATGATTCATGAGGGATTCCTTGAACTAAGAGTAGAGAAGGAAAGGCTTGGTTAGTATTTAACCAGATCAAGATTCAGCAGGATGCCCAAAACGAAAAGAAGAAGATTAATCAATTAAAAGAAAAGTATAAAAGAAAACAAATATATGAAAGCGCACGGGAATACTGAATTCTAGGTAATCACAAGTATAACCTATATGTATTTATCAGATGAAATAAAAGGCAAAATATATGCTAACATTTGCTCAACATTAAATGTAATATAGATAATTTGTTAACAAGAAAAAGAAAGAATCTTTTTAACCTGCCCATGTTGAGTGTTATGAAGTGCAAACTGTTGTTCTTCGATTGCATTATATGTGCCTTGATCGGTAATCGGTGGTACAGTAGGTGCATAGTAGCAGGGAAGGTACCAGCCATTCTCCGTTGGCTCTGTTAAATTCGCATTGAAATTATAAGGGTCCTGTATATTCTGTTCAAACTCCTGTACAAGAATACAAAAGTATAGATCATCATTATATTGAGCAGGATGCCCAAAAGTACAAGACTAATCAATTAGATGAAAAGTATCAAAGACTAAAAGTAAATTAAATCACATTGAAATATTGAATTCTTGGTAATCGTAAGAATAACCCATATGTTGTTACGGGATGAAATAAAAAGGCAAATTATATGCTAACATTTATTGAACATCAAATGAAATATATTGATAAATTTGTAAACAAGAAAATATAAATAATCCATTTTAACTTATTTTTGTTTGAAAGAAAAATATTAGGTCCTTATACATTACCTGTTTGTCCGACCCACCCATAAAAGTTGCATAATTGCTAGTGCTAGGACCCGGTGCACTTATATTCTGGTTACAGCTGAGAAGGTGATCATTGTTTAACACTGGCTCTGTAGAATTCCCATTGATCATATTATGATATAATTTAGGCTCCTGAAAATGTGCATTCGGTTCAACCACCTGAGTAAGAATACAAAAGTATAGTTCATTATATTGAGCAAAATATGCAAAAATTAGAATAACCAATTAGAAGAAAAATAAGAAAGAAAAAAAGTAAATGAAATCACACTGAATTACTGAATTCTAATTGGTAATCCGAAGAATAACCCATATGTTGTTACCGGATGAATAAAAGGCAAAATATATGTTAACATTTGCTGAACATGAAATGAAATATATTTATAAATTTGTTAACAAGAAAAAATAAAGACTCTTTTTTAACTTATTTTTTACTGAGAAAGATATTAGATCGTTATACATTACCTGGTGATCCAACCTGCCCTGAGTAGTTGCAAAATTGCTTGTGCTTGGATAGGGTGCAATTCTATTCTGGTAATCCATTGCAACTGTAGAATTCGCATTGAAATTATGAGATAATTGATTAGACTCCTGTACATCTGCAATCAGTTTAGCCGTCTGTACGAGGATACAGACACATAGTTCATTATATTAAATATGCAGGGTTCCCAAAAAGAAGAAAAATTAATCAATTAAAAGAGAAGTATGAAAGGAAACAAGTAAATGAAAGAACACTGAAAATTTCTCTTTAACTTATTTTTTGGGTTTAAAAAAACTAGGTCCTTATATATATATATATATTACCTGGCGATCCAACCAGCGCCAGCTTTTGTCCAAAGGAAGGTACGTCGTCCAACTTAAAGCAATCATCTGTGTTGCAAAATGACAACAATTGTTTCCAATAACTTGTGTTTCTACCCTGTTCAGCAATTTTCTCTAAACAGTTTCTGTTGGTATCGCAACGCAAGTTAGTAGGCTTCTCTCGATATGTATTTGATTCAAACATCTGCACAAGAAAACAAATGTAAAAATCATCCATTCTGAGGCAAACCAAGAAGCAACAAGGCTTTGACTGAAAATACAAGTATGGAAGAAAGCATTAAAGAAGAACACAGAGAATTTTTATTAACTATGAGCATAACCTTTGTAAGAAACTGCATAACTTATCACTTTTTTAAACCTTGAAATGAAACACATACATAGAGTTCATACAAGAAATAAAAATTCTCGTTTTTTCTTTTCAAAAAGTATACTAGGTCCCTTGATATTCTTTTTACAAAATACTATGTTCATTTAGATTACTTGCTTAAACCCTGAATTTTTACTTGATAGTATAGTTTGCCCCCGTTATTTTTGTTCATGCTGCTAGGTGAATGTACAAACTCCAGTTCAACTTTTTCTGCATTCGATATCCTAATATCTGAATCAAAAGGTAGGTGAGTTCATTGCATTGAACTGCATGGCAAGACACCGACTAATGATGCAAAATGAGTATCGCATGGAAGAAACAGGATTGTGAATATTTAAACATGTTGCATTCTCAATACTACATAAATGACATGTAACAGCAGTAATGAAAATGCTATCAATATGTACATGATTCTACCATTACCTCAACTTTGGCTTGTTCTTGCCTTTGTGTGGATGTACCTGCTTCCAATGTGTTCGTGCAAGTGCAACGACCATGTTTCCTACTGAAGAAGAAATAAATGTAAACAAGACGTTACTGTGCCTGATAACATAGGAGTAAAAGTGCATTAGTATATATGATTACTACAATATAAGACTTGAGACAGACATAGCTTATAGCTATCATAGTCCCAAATTAAAGTCCTTAATTTATGCTTCTTCTATTTATTGTTAACTGTTTTTTAAGTTCTGGAGCAGATCAACAATTTAATCTCTGTAATTTAATTAAATTTAAAAAGGATATCAAGAACGTCAAACATATATAACATCAAAATATTTGAAGGTCGAGAAATATTTGTCAGTAACTTTCTGAATTCGTTGACACATGTAAGTATATTTACCGAACAAACTCTTCAAGATTAAACCTATGGTCTGGTGATTCTGGTCTCTGTAATTAGTTATGCATGAAGTAATGAGTTTCTTTCGGAAAAGTTCTTACGTATTGCTCACTGGTGCTTCAGTAGTAGTGGTTCAAAAAATCGGCCGATTCCGAGTCAACTCGGCCGATTCAACTCGGAATCGGACGGGACCGGGCCGAGTTTTACCCGATTCTCGGGTCTATGCGATTTTCTCAGAAAAATCGGATGAATAGTGACGGAATCGGCTGATTTTCCGGCCGAGTTACACCGAGTCAAGCCGAGTTACACCGAGTTGAGCCGATTTACACCGAGTTGGCAAAACCCTAAGTCAAGTGAGAAAAGTAATTAAGAGAAAGAGAAATAGAGAGGAATACAAACAAGTGTGCTGAGAGAAACAGCAAGAAACAAAAGTACCTGAACTCAGATGGACAGAGCAACACTGAGGAGAGAAAATCACACGATGGTTCAGTCGGCGAAGGAGATTGTGCCTTGCTGACAGAGAAAGAAATCGCGCCAAAGAAGCAGCGAACTGTGCCGCGCGAGAAATGGAGAGAAGAGAGAGACGGAGGAAGTGTTGCGCGAGAGAGAGAGGGGGGCGAGAAATTGAGCAAAGAATGCAGAAAAAGAGAGGGGTTGTGCAATGTCTTCGTTGGTTCTGTGTGGAAAAGAAGTAAAGAAAAAGAGAGGGGAGTCGGTTCTGCGGGGAAGGAAAAAAGAGAAAAAACAAAGACGTGCATTCTGCGTTGGGAAGGAGAAAGGAGCACGTGCGTGCGCAGTACCAGAGAAAAAAGATGGAAAATGTTGTGGTCTGTACCATTTTAAATGTATGTATATCATTTTAAATGAACTTGGTGTATTGGACCATTGAGTATAGAAATAGAAAATGTATTTGGCCCACAGTGAACCAGCGGTAACAAAAAAGGATGAACATTGAGATGCATTTGTCAAACAAATATTTATTACGGGAGAATCTCAAAGATCAATTAGCACATGAGATATGCTCCCTCTCCAGTATACTAGTCTATGGAAATAAAATTATAAATTTAATTTGAACTATCGGATAAATTGAAAAATTATTATTATATGAATTGGCTCTGTACAACAATATCTCCATTCGTATTTTAATACAGAAGACGATGAGATGATCCAACCAGCTCAACATAGATTCTGGCAATAAAAAATGTATTCTATTTGTAATGCTTGTATTACATTATATAATTAGTGAATTATTTGATTGTAATATTTTGTCTTAATATAGTTTTTCTATAAATTATTTTTTTATCAATTTTTTTCTACTTTTTGGCTACAAAACAAGCTCCTGCCAAAAAAATCCGAGTTACCGAGTCAACTCGGCCGATTCCGACCGATTCACCCGATTCCGATTCCACGGTCAAGAACCCGATTCCGATTCCGATTCCGAGTTTCAAAACCATGTTCAGTACTGTGCTCTTTTGGGCTTGCAGCTGGTAAGTTTTCACTCTCAATCTGATCTAATACCTGCAAGAGCATAAATTGGTGCAAAAGATTAGCTAGTGTGGACAAAAATGATTGTGTAACTAACCATCAAATACCTAAAATTATAAAATAAAAAAATGTATTGTTATCCCTCTTCTGTTGCTTTTTCTCCTGATCAAACATCAATTAGAAAGGAGAAAACATATGCTTTTGCACATGTTATTACTGACAATGTGGAACATAGCAAATTAAGATATATATCTTTAATGGTAAAAATCGGTAGGTTATTATTAAAAGTGTGAAACCATATTGTGCATAGAATGTAAATCTTGTACAGAAACTAGTAATGCTTGAGGTGGTGCTGGAGGATGATGTTGCAGCACAATATTACAGGAGGAGTCCAGAACCAAAATTATTCTAAGTGATTGTTTTCATGTCTCTATCATAAATTGCAATTATTAGCAAATAATACCGAAATTTTTATCAATAACATTAAAAAAATTTAAAGAAAATGACACCACTATCTGCAAAACTCCAAATATAATATTTCTGCTGAATAATCTGACGGAATACAAGACCAATTCCACCAGATTATTCAGCAAAATTGCATGGGTAATTCCGCTGGATTATCCAGCGGAACCAGCAATTCAACTGAATTACTGAATTCTAATTGGTGATCCGAAGAATAATTACCCATATGTTGTTACCGGATGAAATAAATGGCAAAATATATGTTTACACATTTGCTGAACATTAACTGAAATATATTTATAAATTTGTTAACAAGAAAAAATAAAGAATTTTTTAACTTATTTTTGAGTGAAAAAATATTAGATCGTTATACATTACCTGGTGACCCAACCTGCCCTCAGTAGTTGCAAAAATGCTTGTTCTTGGATTGAGTGCAATTCTATTCTGGTTATCCGTTGGCTCTGCGGAATTCACAATGAAATTAGGAGATAATTGATTAGGCTCCTGTACACCTGCATTGGGTTCAACCATCTGTACATACAAAAGCATATATGGTTCATTATATTGAGCAGGATGCACATAAAGAAAAAGATTAATCAATAAAAAGAGAAGTATGAAAGAAATTAAACAAGTAATGAAGGAACGCTGAAAGATACTTTTTAACTTATTTGAGTTAAAAAAAATTAGGTCCTTGTATATATATTACCTTGTGACCATCTGAGTTCCATAACAGCGAAGTCCATGGCTCATTAATATTATTGATTGTGTTTGTACCCTGTTCAGCATATTTCTCGTTGCAGTTGCCATGATGACTACTTTGCTCTCCAAACTCTGAACAGTTTCTGTTGGTATCGCGATGCAAATTAGTAGGCTTCTCTTGATATGGATCTGAATCAAACATCTGCACAAGAAGACAAATGTATAAATTATTGATTCAGAGGCAAACCAAAATAACAAGAAGGTTTTTACCGAAAATACAAGTACGGAAGAGAGCATTGAAGAAGAACACATTGAATTTTTAAATAAATATGAACATAACCTTTGTAATAAACTGCATAACTTAACAATTTTTTTAACCTTGAAATGAAGCACATTCATAGAGTCCTCAACTTTGGCTTGTTCTTGCCTTTGTGTGGATGTACCACCTGCTTCCATTGTGTTTGTGCAAGTGCAACGACGACGTTTCCTATTGAAGAAAAAATAAATGTAAACAAGATGTTACAGTAAATGATAACATAGGAGTAAAAATGCATCAGTATGATTACTACAATGTAAGGTTTGAGACAGGAATAGCTTATAGCTATCATAGTCCCAAATTTAAGTCCATCATATATTTATGCTTCTTCTATATATTGTTAACTGGTTTTTCAGTTCTGGAGCTGATCAACAATTTTAATTAATGTAATTTATTTAACTTTACAAAGGATATCAAGAGTGTCAAACATATATAACATGAAAAAATTTCGAAGTTTAAGAATTATCCGTCCGTAACTTTCTGAATTCGTTGACAAATGTATGTATATTACGAAACAAATTCTTCAAGATTATACCTATGGTCTTGTCTCTATAATTAGTTATGCTGCTTATGCATGTGACAATGAGTTCCTTATGGAAATACTTACAGATTCTTCACTTCTTCTTCAGTATTGTGCTCCTTTGGGCTTGCAGCTGGTATTTCATCCATCTCCCGAGAAAAAACCTTCAAGTGCAAAAATAGGTTAAAAAAAAAGATTATCTGGGGTGGATAAAAGTGATTTTTTAACTAACAATGAGATAATTATATATGTATATATGTATATATAATTATAAAAGAAAAATCTTGTCCCACATTATCAGTTAAAAAAAAGAAAACATGTGAAGCTCGTCTTGTAACTGATAATGTGGAAGGTACCAATCAAGATATAAATCTTTAATGGTTTTTTTTTCTCATTAGAATAATTCATCTCAGACTTGTGGGCAGCAACTGCTAGTATTGCTAACCGGTTGGTTAGTATAAAAAGTGTGAACCATATGTTGCATAAAATGTGGATCATGTACAGAAACTAGTACTGCTTGAGGTTAGTGCTAGCTGGAGGACGATGTGGCAGAACACTATTATGGAGGAGCTCAAAACAATAATATTTGAGCAATTGTTTTCATGTCACTATCTTTAACTGTAATTAGTAACAAACAACTCCAGAGAGTTGTCTAATTTGCTAAGGATATGTATTTACCTGAACTATGTACTTCTTTGAAAAATGCTTCCTAAATTCACTTAGTTCTCCTCCATGTACAATCGGCGCAAAGAACATCTGCGCAGAAAGATATGCCACTATGAGGAACACCAAAAATGATATAATGCATTAATTTATGAAAACATTATATGTGTCCTGGCTTACCTTAAGTTTTGATTCATTATCGTACCCTGTAGCATTTTGACCACCTGCGGTACCAATAAAGGATGTACTTAAAAAGAATATAACCGAGAAATAATGTAAAAATTCAAAAGAGCGCATGGTAAAGGCTCCAAATATTTTTAATATAACTACACATTACAAATATTTTTAATTACTTGATAACTTAGTTAACCTTTTGAAAATAGCCTTACTTTTAGGATAACCTCCAGGAAATCATGAATTTACGATCTTATTACCAAAAATGTGGATGGAGAACTCAGTGTGAATTCTCCGTTCAATTATGAAAAAAGGCGCTAACTTGATTAGTATACTTTTAGACATTGGGATTATCTGGTAATAAATAGTAACAAGGTATTATTGGGTAAAAAGAAAAAAAGAAAAAGATGAATATTATTGGCCCTACCTTTTTTTTTTTCCATTTTTTTAACTTAGGCTAATTAAAATGCCTAGTTATTTTCATTGCCCTGCATAAAGCAATGTCATTAATGTCAAGCTTGCAACAGCATCCATTTTCTATTGTGACTCTTGCGATACTAACCAGTATAGGCCAAATAGAAGGTAACTACGTACAGGAAAAACCGGAAAAATGCGTAGTATAGCATTTTCTGGATTATTGGCTAATCTGCTATTGCTGCTGATGTGGCTGCTATATATTAGAAACTATGATTTGTCTAAAATTATAGCTGTGTCTTACCTTGCATGGATTCTTGGGATAGAGAAGTTTCACATTTGTCCCCGTTGTTTCTGTCGGTCTGATCAATTTCCTGCAATGGAGTTATTATATATCATCCAAAACCAGTTTGTGACTTTGTGGCTTAAAAAATAAATAAATAAATGAAGTCTGGTATTTTATGCATGATTCAAATGCATCTATGCACGTGAAGAGGACCAACTCTTATTGTGAGACACTAGCTCTAGGTACGATCAGAAGGGGCATTTACCATGTTTTTTTGTTGCTGAGAACTTATAATGTCAAGTTTGTGGTTTAGTGTTGAATTTGTCTCTGAACTGTGCTCATCAAAATTTTATCTTATATCTGTCAAGTTTGTGGTTTAAAAACTTATAATGTACATACTTATACATGAATCAAATATATCCGTAAGGTGCAATAATGCAATGCACGTGTAGAGGACCAACTCAGAAGGGGGCATTTACCATGCGTTTCGGCTGCTGAGAGCTCGATGGAGGTCTGTCATGCGCAGACTTCTTGTTATCTACAGTAATTCGGCATAGAGCATGCTTGGGCTGAAATCAATTGGAATATGATTGTAATTAGTTAGAGATGAGTTAAAAAAAAAAGAAAAGAAAAAGTACATATATACAATCTTCTTGGCAATTTAGGTTTCATTCTTTACCTTATCCTCAGGAGGTGTGTACTCAATCATGGTGTATTTCGGAAGTCCCATTCCTTCATTTGTGGCTTGCTTCTTATTTTTGTTTTCAGCAAAGTTGTATGTGCGTACACAATAAGAGGCGTTTTCATGATTCTTCTCTTTCTGGTTCCATGTGCCACCTCCTGATGCCTTTCGAATAATTCTCAATCCACCCTTGGTGTAGTGAAGGGGAGTTATTATATATCATCCAAAACCAGTTTGTGACTTTGTGGCTTAAAAAATAAATAAATAAATGAAGTCTGGTATTTTATGCATGATTCAAATGCATCTATGCACGTGAAGAGGACCAACTCTTATTGTGAGACACTAGCTCTAGGTACGATCAGAAGGGGCATTTACCATGTTTTTTTGTTGCTGAGAACTTATAATGTCAAGTTTGTGGTTTAGTGTTGAATTTGTCTCTGAACTGTGCTCATCAAAATTTTATCTTATATCTGTCAAGTTTGTGGTTTAAAAACTTATAATGTACATACTTATACATGAATCAAATATATCCGTAAGGTGCAATAATGCAATGCACGTGTAGAGGACCAACTCAGAAGGGAGCATTTACCATGCGTTTCGGCTGCTGAGAGCTCGATGGAGGTCTGTCATGCGCAGACTTCTTGTTATCTACAGTAATTCGGCATAGAGCATGCTTGGGCTGAAATCAATTGGAATATGATTGTAATTAGTTAGAGATGAGTTAAAAAAAAAAGAAAAGAAAAAGTACATATATACAATCTTCTTGGCAATTTAGGTTTCATTCTTTACCTTATCCTCAGGAGGTGTGTACTCAATCATGGTGTATTTCGGAAGTCCCATTCCTTCATTTGTGGCTTGCTTCTTATTTTTGTTTTCAGCAAAGTTGTATGTGCGTACACAATAAGAGGCGTTTTCATGATTCTTCTCTTTCTGGTTCCATGTGCCACCTCCTGATGCCTTTCGAATAATTCTCAATCCACCCTTGGTGTAGTGAAGGGGAGTTTTTATCCATGCTTGACCTTGGTCGTTTAAAAGTGTCTTCCAGTCATCTGTTGTTAGTTCCCAATCAAACGAAAATTAGGGTATAGGGTATAAGGTTTAGAGTTTAGAGTTAGAGACATAAGAAGCTCAAATAGAATTTTACGTACCTCCCTCATCTCCATTGACCTCATAAACTTTAACAGTGTCTATATCTGTAAACTTCGAGGGTAGATCCATGCCCACGCCCAGAAACAAGGTGAGATCAGCAAAAACAGGCTGTAAGCTTTCATGGCCATCATCTGTTGCCCAAAGTTGAACATTATTAGAGATTTAGGAAAATTTTCTTGTTAAACGTAACTTAAATGCTACCACAAATTCTAATTTTTGCTTCTACAGATATCAAATGTACCTCTATTGTCCCTGATCATGATGGAAAACGTCGACCTAACACAATACTCTCTCAAGGTTGCTTTGTTACGAGTTGATGGGAGTGTCGCTATGTTTCAACTGGGGAGATTGTTAACACTTTCCTTTTATGATCAGACATATATCATCCTCGGGAAAGGGAATGAACTCTGCTGTTATTCCAATAGAAAAACAGGTTTGATAATCTCAATGAATTTGATGATTGGGATAATGTAATTTCGGAGAAAGTGATGGTTGGAACAACAGCAGAGTCGTATCCGGGGAAAGTCTAATCTCTGGCCGCGTGAGGACCACTTGTCCTTTTCCTTTCTACTCTTTTTGTATGTTTTCTTTGTAAAGCCGGGGAGTACGACAAATTGGTTTCTGATCAACTGGAGTAATCAGGAGACGTGCCCACGTGTCACAACAAGATTATTTAGAATCAACTGACTATATCAATATATTATTTGGCTGGTTTCCAATTTGGAAATTAATTTATTTAATCATATATATCCCAATTATTTAGTCGTCTGTTGCTTGCTACTTTGAAAATTAATTTATTTAATTTTTTGAAGGTTGGAAGCAATTGCTCCAACAATTCGATTGATGATTAAAAAAGTTTTACAATCCTAGTTAAGCTCTATACACTATATGTACTCTTTCTCAGGTTCCCTATGTTATTTAATTACAAGGCCACTATTCAACCTGACTCCCAAAACACTAGTCCACTACTCTAGTCCTATATAGTAGTTTATATGAATGCCCTCCAATTGTTCGCATCTATCTCCGCTTCCTTTGTTAACATCTGAAGCGGCTTGGACTTGTCAGAGAAAGTTCGCCCATTCTATTAAAAACACATTGAAGAGTACTAGTAGTGATCGGTTCTCTATTTTTTTTTACCATATTATATTATTTATATTAGCTCTATTTGAATTTTTCTATCTGCGGTTTCGAGCGCCACGTCACTTAATTTAGCAATATATTTAGCGATCGAAACGCAGATAGGAAAATTCAAATAGCGCTAATATAAATAATATAATATGGTAAAAAAAATAGTGAACCTATCACTACTAGGGAACTAATTTGGGTCCGATGCCCATCAAACTCAAAGTGAGTTCGATAGGTTCGATGACCGTCCGATCTGTTTTAATATTCGTATCCACAACTTTTGCGTCTCTTTAAAATTCGTGCGCACGAATTTTAAAGTGGATCGGACGGTCCCTAAATCCATTGGACCCAAATTTGAGTCCGATGGACATCGGATCCAAGCTGTTCTCCACTTCTAGTACTCCTGAATGTGTTTTTAATAGAATGGGGACCAACTAAACTTGATGTCAACAAGAGGATGCGGAATCTATTGAGCCTCTCACTTTCATAAAGGGGAGCCACATAATTTTTATATTAATTTTTTTTATAGGAATAACAGAATTTATGTAAAGTAATAGTTTAATTGACATCCTCTTTCCCAGCAAAGGAAACATTAAAATCAAGGGAATGCAGTAAGATTAGTATACCCCGGGACTCCATATTTTATTCGCATATTTGAAATTACATATTTCTCCCACTACAATTTATAATATCATATTTACCATTCTAAATTTTCAAATACTCACAAATTTACCCAGTTAATTGTCTTTCTATTAAAACTCATTTAAATTTATAAATTACTCATTAGAAAACAGGAAATATGTTGTGAGAGATGAAGTGTTTTTTCTTTTCTTATTCAATACTCTTACAAAGTCATTTTAAAGGGTAAATATGATATTATACTAAATAAAAGGTATATGTCCATTTTATTTAAAGGGTATATGACTATATGTGTCAATTTAACTAAATAAAAGGTAACATAAATAAAAGAGGATGGAAAAAAAAAAGTTAAATTTTTATGAGAATATTGGACATTATAGTGTTTTTTACGAGGAAATTAACTATTTTATAAAGTTTACATGGCATATCAAATCTTGTCAGCACAATATTTAAAGTCAGTATTATATTTATTGCTTAATGAAAAAAATAAAACCTATAGTATATTCATATGATTCACTTTTGTAATACAGCTCAAGGATATGAAAATTTTAATAAAGTAAAATTGTAAATTCTAGATTACAAAATATATGTTACATAGTGATAAAAATAAACATGTTTGACAATATACATGGCATAATTTTTTGTTTTGCAATGAAAAATAAACTTCTACTTGATAGATAACAAAAGAAAAATTAATATTTCAGGAAATATAAAAAAAGCAGCTTTCAGCTTTCTTTCTGTAATAAATTTATCACTTGTAAAATATTGCACAACAATCCACGTTAATTGGACTAATAACTCTCACGACATCAAAAGGTTAAACAGTAAAACCATTAATCAATGGGTCCCACTGTCATATGTTTCTTGTTGTCTTCGCTCCTTTCTTTTTGAATTACAGTCTTCGCTCCTTTCTCTTCCATATTTTTGATTTGTTTCTCTAGTCGATTTCGTTTCCAATCTGAGAGAGCTCTTGTGAATCAGTTGAAAACCGGACTTTTCTTCAGTATGGTTCAGCGATTTTTTCATAAAATTCGGCCTGTTAAACTGGTTTTTACCGGTCCAAAAGAATAAATGATTTTTCAAAACAACCAAATCGGACTGGTGACCGGGTCCGGGTTTTTGCAGTTTAACTGCCGGTCCGGTCCGGTTTTGATAACACTGACGGATACACGATTTGCTTTATCTTTTGATTATGTATCAATTATTTATATAATTTTGATGTTGTTGAATTTTTCGTCAAATACTGTTAAATTAATATATATCTACATACTGATCGTACATTTTAAATAATAATAAATTATAAAACTTACATCAAATTTATTGTTTTCAAGCATTACGTAGATAGATTATTGATTACATTCTTACTTTGAGAAAGAAAATGCGATTCAACTTTGAGAAGAAACATAGACTCAAAATGATGGTTTCCCGACCTTAATAGTAATGCAACGCGTCAACCGGAATTACTAGTTTGTTAGAAAAGGATTAAAGGAACACCTTAAGCACTTCTGGAAGCAGTTGAAGTAAATACATGGCCCATTAAAACTTGGTCCACGCGAATTTCATCACCAAAAACTAACTTTGATCCTCCCTTTTGATACTAAGGTTTTGCTAGAAACAGGTACAAAGGAGAGTATCGTAGAGGAAAGAGAACCAATGTCTGGAACAGAGTTGGTGATACCAGTTGAGATTTAAGGACTGGACCTAGAAGACTGCAACAGATTTTTTTATATGTTTTGCTTTAGAACAGTCCAGTATTTTGATATATGGCTTTTGTTGCTACGTAGTTTTACTCAGACTATGCAATCCATGTAATAGGTTTAGATTTGTTTATGGTTTTTTGTATGCATCTAGTGTGTTCTGTTGAATTTGTAGATACCTGAGAGGTGGTACCAATTATAGAAGGAAAAATCGGCCGATTCGAACCGGAATCAGCCGAGTCGGAACGGAATTGGATGACACTTTCGACCGAGTTACGCGGCGGCCGATTTTTCAGTGAAAAACCGGGTTAAACAGTGGTCAATTGGCTGATTAAGCTAGTCTTGACCGATTCTAGACTGATTCTCACGATTTGAGAGCGGTTCCCTCCCAGATTTGCCGATTCTGCCTTTCCTTTGCGCCATTATTGGAAGAAGAGTTCGATTTAGGAAGAAACAACGAAGGGACTTGTAGAGAAGAAATACAAATTAATACATCTTAAATAGACTTGGTGTACATGGTTCATCAGGTATAGAAATAAGAAAAAACATTTGGTCCTATAGTGGTACCCTTGTGCAACGGACAAAGCTTCTTGGGTAGATGGGACCACTTGTAGATTAATGACATATTTTATGATGGCCTCCGCCCTTTTTCCTCATAACTCCATTTCGCTCCTCATTGGACCATCCATTTCACAACGGTTTTTTTTGCATTTTTTATTTGTTTTTTAATTGTTTTTTCATGTTTTCTACCTCATATTTATTTTCTTTTCTTCATTTATTTTTTCAATACATTTAATTTTTTAGGAATCAAAAGTATTTTATTTATCATTTTTTCTCTATTTTTTTAGTACAGAACTTGCTTCTGCAAAAAAAGAACCGATTTTTCGATCCAATTCAGCCAATTTCGATCAATTCATCTGAGTTCTATTCTACGGTCAAGTTACCGATTCTGATTCCAATTCTGATTTTTCTTTCTATGGTACCAACCAAAACAATGTAATGGTTTCTTGTTTTTATAAAAGAAAAGGTGGGATATAGACCCACTTATCTCAAAAAAAAAAAAAAAATTTGAATAAAAGGAAAGTGTTGTGAATCAATAAAAATTTTATCTAGAAGATTGGAGAATGTGTGAATCGGATACAAAGAATTTTACTAATATAAAAGTTGCATTGATTATTTTAGGCATAATTGGCATAGTAGTTAGTTATTTTAGCATGTTCTGTTTAATTAGTGGGTACATTAGTGCATAATTTCTTTAGTTAACTGCATTTTTTTAATTTTAAATAGAGATATACTAGAATGTAATTTGATATATAGAAAAAAATAACAAATTTGCATTGTTTTACATCTCTCTTCTATCTTTCTTTGACATACTGGTGCAGGTGGTGATGTATTGTATATTGACGTGGCGGCTCTTCTCCACTCCTCGGCTTGACCAGCAACCGCTCGTCGGATCTCCTCCACAGTCCGTTCCTAGAGTCTCCTATGCAATTAGCATCTCGGCTCGGGCTCAACTGCTATAGTAAGTTATCTAGAACTCTATTTTTTTTCTAATCCGCTCCTTGGTTTGGACTCATCTCGGATCTAGCTCAGCTGCTATGGATGAAATTGGTACACTTCTCATTATTATTCCTAACCCTAACAAAATACTGGGTTCATACATCCTTGTTCCAAAACCTATCATTTGACTTCAAATGACAAATTCAAAATGTTGAAACTGATCTACTTCACAAATGATGTGTTTACATTTCAAATTTATTAATTTATAAATAAATTTAGTATGAAATTAAGTAGTAAAAATTCAATGTAACTTTTTTAGATCCCTAGCAAAAAACCAAAAGGTAAAGCTTCCTCTTTCCTTTTTGCCGGAAAAGGAAACTAATAATGTGCACGTAAGTACATTCTTTGAAATACAACATGACCTACTACGTTTGTATGAAAGTTTGGACGAGAGATTTTACTTTCTTTGTAAATATTACACAGTTGGAAAGATGGAAGTAATAAAAGCCAGCTGCACAAACATGAAATACTGAGTTAACAAGGGAACTTTGGACACTATATATTGTTATAAGCTTTACTATTTAACTTTTGGTTTGGTGACTCTCATCTATAACATAAATCACTATTTTTTTTCCCGTGGTGTTTATTTATGTTTTACACAATTACCATTTTACCCTTCTCCTTAATACCCTGTTTGATTTGGTGACTCTCATCTATAAGCTTTAGAAGGTTCACGAGGTTAATACTCAAAACTCCATATCACTTGAGAGTAGGTCCGATGGGCATCGGAGCTACTTGCTTCGACGGGTTTAATCACCGTCAATTTGCTTTAAGATTCGTGCAGAACACTTTAAAAATTCGTGGCATATCTGTTTCAATTTTCGTGCGCAGAAATCTTAAATTAGATCGGACGGTCATCATGCTCGTTGAACCTAAAAGTAGGTCCGATGGGCATCGGACCTACTCCGTTCCTCATCCAACAAAGCTATGGAGATAATTGAATGCACATTCAACGACGCATCATTTTGTATGCACTGTACTCACCCACTCAGGTTCTCCCACAACTCAATAAACAATTTTAACCACTATACCTCGTATTTCAAGGGGAGGGGGGCTAAGTTATTAAAAATAAAAAAAAACAGAAAATTAAATAAAACTTTAATATACATAATTAAAAAATTAGAATTATGGGGGTGGCTTAGCCACTTGGGAGGACACTAAGATCCGCTCCTACAGTCACTGTTTTGACTTACTTACGAACGACACTCACCAGTTCAACCTTGAGTGCAATAGGCCGGAGTACATATATGACGTCTCTGTTTCGTTTCAATTTGATCTGACTGAACGTGATATTGATAGATCCAATGAATAAACATGAGAACTCTTGTTGAAAATGGAAGCCTTACATACCTCTTTTTTTAGCATGAAGTCGTCAAAATCATCGAGGAGAAGCTCTTTGGATTTTGCTGGACACTGCTCGCTGCAATGGCAGCTCAGCTCCGTATTACATCGTTTGTTTATTTGGAGCTCCAGTGATTGCACTAGACCCTTGTTGGTTATTTGCCGCTCGTTGGCTGCTTCAATCACGCTTTGGATATGAGGAAGTTGAATCCCCAATTTTGTGAGCATGTCCTTGGTCCCGGTGTGCAGATCTTTGTTGTCATGGAGATAGGAGTATCCCACATTGACCACATTGGTAATGACGGCAGATGCGAACCTCCCTCCAATAAACAACTCAGCTCCTGTCATTTTTAGAGAAACAAACAGCAAAGAAGAAGAGAGGGGAAGAAACTGAGAGATAGGTTGTGGTCAATGGGATGTATGGGGAAGAAGAGGAAACTGGCGCGAATATGGGATCTGATCAGAGAAGAAATATTTGGATATAGAAGTTGACCATCAAAAGTCATCGTGTTTTACAAAGTTGTTAGAATGCCTATTAAGTACTAATACAATATATATTGTTATTAGAAAAAATAATAAATTAAATCTACAGAAATCCACAAATATAAAGATAAAAATGTATGCTAATTCAGAGTATCTC